>PITA01004820.1:0-118434 GCA_004023965.1 Spilogale gracilis
TTCTCTGCTCGGCAGGGAGGTCAGCCTCGATCCTAGGACCCTGAGATCAGGACCTGAGCTGAAGGCAGAGGCTTTAACTCACTGAGCCACCCAGGCGCCCTTAATAGAATTCTTTTTTTTTTTTTTTTTTTTTTTTAAAAATTTTTTTTTTTTGACAGAGAGAAACACAGCCAGAGGGGGAACACAAGCAGGGGGAGTGAGAGAGGGAGAAGCAGGCTTCCCGCCAAGCAGGGAGCCCGATGTGGGACTCCATCCCAGGTCTCCAGGATCATGACCTGAGCCGAAGGCAGTCTCTTAACCAACTGAGCCACCCAGGCGCCCCTAGAATTCTTAATGGCATCCCTGGAAGCTACAAAATAACAGAGTAATACTTTAAAAAATCAGATGGAAAATTATTTCTAACCTGGATTCTAAATCCAGTTAGACTCTCAATCAAAATAAGCACAGAGTAAAAACATTTTTCAAACCACAAGGACTCAAAAAATTGACTCCCTTGGACCTCTTAAAAAGCTACCGGAAGTGAACTCCCTCAGACCAATGGGGTAAACTAAGAAAGAGGCAATTTAGGAAACAGTATGGTGCAAAAGGAAGAGAGCAACCAGACCCTAATATAAGGTGGGAGGATGGAAGATTGCAGAATGGAGGGCACCAGGGGAAAAGATCACCAAATTATTTGATATTTTGATTATTTTGAAATTAGTACTGGGAACCATCTAACATGTGATGTAGCTGATGAAAGGATTTAGGGATAGTTAGGGGTATCAGAAAGAAGACAAGTAAGAATAGCAATCAGATATAATCAGAAATCCTAGAAGAGTTAAAGTTTTGTAAGGAAAGATGGCCTTAGTCTGTAGTTTCACTCTTTAATGAATAAATATTTATATAATGATAATAATAAATCAAAATAATATATAAATAATATGTAATCATAATAAATATAAATATAATATTGAGAAGCTAACAGAATGAGAAATTTGTATGTGTAGTATGTCATCGCCCATATGTAAAACTGGTAAGTCAGGCAATTGCAGTCAGCATATTACTGAGGAACATGGAGGAGAGTAGTAGAGAAACAGCTAAAATTTGCAATTAGTTTCCTCTGGAGAATGTGATTGGGATGGGGAAGGGAAACTGGAGAGACCAAGTTTTCATTTTATCTTGTTTAACTTTGATTAAAAATGAAATTGCCTAATACTTCTAGGATAACTCTGAAAATAAAAGTAGGTGTCATGAAATCACTGGGGTTGGTGAATTAACAATGGATTTGCAGATGAGTGTCCTTCTCGAAGTTGTTCCCATTTGTAAAGCTGGATGATGCTTACCATGTCTTACATTTAGAATAATCACCAAGCAGAAGTGACAGCACTAAGCTAGTAGGAGACAGATGTATCCAGGCAGACCCAAGACAAATTAGAAAGACATAGTAAGTCAGGATGCCCTACAGCTGAATAAATAGTTCGTGAAGTTATATGGATATGTTTTGAATTCCATGCCTTAAAAAAGAGACTACACCCATTACCCATCAAATGTTGATAAAAATTATCCATACGTTTGCCCACAAAGGAAACCTCTACACGTTTAAAAAGGAAGGAATAATAGAAACTTAATATTTTGACTCCAGTACATGTAGAAATTCATGACATACAGAAATAAGGACCCTCCAAGCCAAACCAACACAACAGCAAACATACTGCAGATAGGAAGAAATTTTCTCAAAAACAACTCGTGGGTTAAAGAAGAAATCAAATTCACACGTTGAAACTACTTAGGAAATGATAGAAACATCACTGTGGTAGAAATTATTGGCTGCCTTCCCAGTATCAACAGGACGTTGATTATGTGGGAGTGTCAATGACCAGCTAAACATCCCTGTTTCTCAATATGTCCTTGTAGTTGTGAGGGGGGAGGCATATGATTAAGTTCTCACCATTGAGATAGGTATAAAATAATATTGGTGGGTGGGCTTCCAGGAAAGCTCCTTAAAAAGGAGGACTCAGCTGACCTAATATACCTTTGGTGTATGTGATGCTGGGTTAGCCCTTTTGTAATCCTAAGGTGTCTAATATGTGCTAAAAGTAGATGAGTGGAAAAGATGAAAGAGGCATTCCTCAGAAATATGTTGCCATCCATTCTCGTTGTGGACTTCCTGCCTTTGGAGAAAAAAGTCCTAGCTCTAAAGGTGCTAAGTTGGGTCTCTTTGTTAGTAGGAACCAGCATAGTTCCTAACTGACACAGTCCAATACCACAACTCATGGCATGCAATTAAGGAATGAAAATAAAGAAATGAGGCATGCAAGTCAAGAAATTGGAAAGCAAACAGCAAAATAAAATAAAGGAGAGAAAGAAATAATAAAGATGAAACTAGACCTCAGTAAGAAAATTGTAAAAGAGAAATGACTGAGAAATCTTGAGAGCTACTCTTTAGGGGAACAATTATTTGAAGAAATATATAGAGAGATACACATTTTCCTTGCTCAATCAAGAATTAGGTGAAGAAAGCACAAATAAACATAACTGGATAATGAGAAATTATAAAGGAGATGAAATGATTTATATTTTGTAAAATTCTGTGCAAATAAACTTGAAAATGTGCCTCAGATAGTTGATTTTCTTGGAAAATGTGTTACCAGGCTGACTCCAGAATAGAAAGAAAACTGAAAAAGGCCCCTAGCAGTGAAAGGAATGAGACAGCTGTTATGTGGGTGGCCGGTTGTTACTGCCTTAATCGTGGGCTTCTTTGCCATTGGAGTTTTCCAGTGGGGGTGGAAGTGAATTTCTGGTGGGAGACCTCACAGTGTAAGCTGGGCTGGGCATCCTGTCTGGTGATCTTTGTTCGGTCTCTGACAATGGTGGCCATGCCCCAGAGAGTTGATGGCTCTGATACTCGGCATTAGGACACATCCCCAAATAAGGGACCCTGAGTGTTTAGTTTTTTTTTATAACATTTTTCAGATCCATGTGTTACTAGAATCTTTCTGGTAAAAAAAATGATGAAAAATTATTTTTGATCATTTGCTGTCATTGTCAGTCTCAGGAACAAAGTAAAACAATGTTCTGAACATTATATCCAATAAATAGAAAGATTTCAAAGCAAGATTGTGCATAAAAAAGGTAAGAAGTGCTATTCCAACAGGAAGATCAATAGTACAGGAGAGAAGAGAAAATGGTGGCCATCAGAATGCCTTTGGACTTAATCATTTCATGGAAAAGTACCTTGTTCTCAAGTGCTAGTAACTGGAACATCCTATCAGTTAAAAATAAATAGCATAAGGTGTGAGGAAACCAACTAAGTGAAAAAACAAAGCAACCAGAACGGCCTGTCAGCCAGAAACAGAGTAAGGAGGTTACACCAAAGGTGTCAGGGTATTATGGCCATCTTCCCCGCAGAGGCACAGGGTTCAAGCCCAGTGGTGACAACTCCATGGTCACGGAGGGCATCCAGAAAGGCTCATCCAGTTTGGATGAGCATTTGGTTCTCCTTGCTGGTTAAAGTATTATGTTTTCTTTGAACTTTCCCCTCATCACCTTCATTTAGACGGGTGTAATTCTAGCCTAATGTCTTCTTTTTACCCCATGTTTCTCTGGTAGCAGGAGCACTGAACCATGGAGCTGTATTTTGGTGAATATCAACACGTCCAGCAAGAATATGGCGTCCATCTGAGACTCGCAAGTGACGAGAGCAAAAAGTCAAGGAATTCCCAACACTCTAAGGCAGGCTCCTATGGTGTCAGTATCCGGGTGCAGGGAATTGATGGCCACCCCTACATAGTCCTGAATAACACAGAGCGATGTCTGGCGGGCACATCTTTTCCCGAAAATGGGCCACCCTTCCCATCTCCAGTGATAAGTAACCTGCCCTTGCATCCCAGCAATGGGTCTGTGCTGGAGGAGAACAGCCCAGAAGAACTGCAGCTTCCAGAAAATCCTTATGCCCAACCCAGCCCAGTAAGAAACCTGAAACAGTCCTCTCTCTTTGAAGGCAAGAATGGGGTTCTAGAATGCAAAGAGGGGCCAGGGAAGTCATCCCACATGTTGAACTTTCAGAGGCATCCGGAGCTTTTGCAGCCCTATGACCCTGAAAAGAATGACTTGAACTTAAAAAATCACCAGCCTCCTGAGAGTAATTGGCTAAATACTTTAACAGAAGAAGGGCCCAATAATAAGAAGGCTTGGACTTGCTTCCCCAAACCTAGTAGTTCCCAGACTACCAGCCCTCCTTCGGAAGATGTGGGCAAATCCAGCGTGAGGGCCATTCATTTGTGCAGCTCTGTGGTCATCGATGACCCCAAGAAGCAGACCTCAGTGTGTGTAAATGTTCAGAGCTGCACCAAGGAAGGGCCGGTGGAGGAGACCCCTTCCCCTAGTGGGAGGTCCCTAATGGCCCACAGCCCACACACCCATCCCGAGACCAAGAAAGCCAGGCCGGATGTCCTTCCCTTCCGGCGACAGGATTCAGCGGGACCTATCCTGGATGGAGCTCGGTCCCGGAGGTCCTCTTCCTCATCAGCAACTCCCACTTCAGCCAACTCTCTGTACAGATTTTTACTTGATGATCAGGAATGTGCCATCCACGCTGACAATGTGAATCGTCACGAAAACAGACGGTATATCCCCTTCTTGCCAGGAACTGGGCGGGATATTGATACAGGATCAATTCCTGGTGTGGATCAACTGATTGAAAAGTTTGACCAAAAACCCGGGCTCCAGAAGAGAGGAAGGTCTGGGAAGCGAAACCGAATCAACCCGGAGGACAGGAAGCGGTCCAGGAGCGTGGATAGCGCCTTTCCTTTCGGTCTCCAGGGGAACGCCGAGTACCTAACCGAATTTAGCCGGAACCTGGGCAAGTCCAGCGAGCACCTTCTCCGCCCGTCGCAGGTGTGCCCGCAGAGGGCACCGGCGCAGGAACACCCGGGGAGACAGAGCGTGGGCCGGGCCTTCGCGAAGCTGCAGGGGGCCCACCTCAGGCCTCCCCAGCAGCAGAGCAGAGATGGGAAAGTTCCAGAAAACAAAGGGGGTGGGGAGAGTACAAACACGCACGCATCTTCCCTCCCAGCACAGAATAAAAAGGAGGAGGAAATCAAAACGGCCACTGCGAAGCTGATGTTGCAGAATCGGCCGCCAGCGACTTCGCCCGACTCTGGCGCCAAGAAGATTTCTGTGAAGGCGTTTACCTCCACCTCGAACACTCAGGTAAAGCCAGTGGCCCTTTCCTTCTTTGCTGCAGGAGGCCACAGGAATGCAGACCCTCCGTCTTGACTCACTAACAGCGTATCCGATTCGTTTCACTTTTCCCCTACAGAGTTTTCATCCTACTGCCAATTGCATGGCTTTCCAGGTTAACTCCGGCTCAGCTGGAATCCCATTGTCGTCTTGGGTGTCACGTGGATTTCTTGTTGGACGCTATCTGCTTGATTTTTCTGTTTGTGTCTGTGTGACGTCTGAAGGTGTGCAGAATTTGTTTCCACGCAGAGGTTCAGTGCTTAGGTTTGTGTAGATATATTGATTTTTCTCATGACATGGAGTGACTGGGTTAATATCCCGCCTGAGAAATGAGGTTAATTTTAACTTAGATGAATCCTAAAGGGAGGGAATTTACTTAAGTGGTATATTTAGTGTTTTGGTAGTACCAATAAAAAATAATGATGTGGTAAATATGATGATAAGGTTGGTAAGTGTCAAGCACTATTTATTTGTTATAGATTCTAGGATTGCACCAACCCTATGAAGGTAGGTACTATTAATCTCCCATTTACAGGTGAGAAAATTGAGGCGAGGCGAAGTTAAGTAATTCGCCCAAGGTCACCAGTTGTAATGAGGATCCTTACCTGAGGAATTGTTTTCGGAAAGTAGGAACGTGTTTGGAAGCTCTCCATCAGGGTTTTGCCTTTTTCCTGGAAACTTCGTCCTGTGGTCTAATAACTTTACTTTATGTTAGTACTTTAATAACTAGAACTTTATGTTCTAGGCCACACCGGACCTGTTGAAAGGCCAGCAAGAGCTCACCCAACAAACCAATGAGGAGACGGCCAAGCAGATACTTTACAATTACCTCAAAGAGGGGTTAGTGATTTTTCTTTAAAGGACCCAAGTCTTGTCCTTTCTGGTGGGGTCTTAATTTCCTTTTCTGAGACCTTGTGTTTTGCCCTCCCTTCCTGCACTGTGAGAACTCTAAGGCTTCGGAGTCAATGGCTATAGTTTGCATACCAGTGTTTGAGTTTTGGGTGTGGCTGTGAGGAGCAGGGGGAAAATGAACTTATATATATATCATTATTTAATTTTTAAAACTTATTTTATTTTATTTTTTTAAAAATTTTTATTTATTTGACAGAGAAACACAGCCAGAGAGGGAACACAAGCAGGGGGAGTGAGAGAGGGAGAAGCAGGCTTCCCGCCGAGCAGGGAGCCCGATGTGGGGCTTGATCCTGGGTCTCCGGGATCATGACCTGAGCCGAAGGCAGTCGCTTAACCAACTGAGCCACCCAGGCGTCCCTATATATATCATTTTTTAAAAAGATTCTATTTATTTATTTGACAGAGAGGGATAGCGAGAGAGGGAAGACAAGCAGGGGTAATGGGAGAGGGAGAAGTAGGCTCCCCACGGAGCAGGGAGCCCGATGTGGGACTCCATCCCGGGTCTCCGGGATCCTGACCCGAGCCGAAGGCAGTCGCTTAACCAACTGAGCCACCTAGGCGCCCCTATATATATAAATAAATTGTTATTTTTTTAAAGTAATCTCTACATCCAATGTGGGACTTGAGCTCACAACTTCAAGATCAAGAGGTGTATGCTCTTCCAACTGGGCCAGCCAGGGGCCCTTCTTTTCCAAATGATTCTATTGTTTAAGAAGAAGTTAAGAAAAAAAAAGGTTCAAAGATGGGAATAATGTCTACTCCTCAGTTTTGACTGATTCTGTCACCTTGAGTTTTTCCTGCATATAATAGTAATCAATTGTCCCTTATTAGTAGTTAGAAATAAAAAAAACCACCTCTTCCCTTCCCCGGAGTTGACATTGGCCAGGAGCCCCTGCCTCCATGATTTTTAAAGCATGTATGAGTCATTTCAAAGCACTGCTTTTCACATACCTATCTTGGAAGTTGAGTTTGACTAATCTGGTTTTCAGTCCTTGCTTAGATATTAGGTCAGGAATTTGCAGTTTCTGTTTCCATTGTCTCATCAGGTAGGATTAAAAAGGATAAAAAGAAAAAGCTTTACAACCTGATGTGACTGCAAGTCACTTGGCAAGTGCTCATTGGTATCAAAACATTTCATATTTTTGCATCGTACCTTACAATTACAGAGCTGACAAAATAGGCTCAGAATCGAAGAGAGGGCTCTTTTTGGCATGGGGCAGGGGTGAGGAGTAACCGAAGAGATTTCTCTGGATAAGAACGAGCTGTTGGTGTTTCTCTGTGAAGGGTTTTACCATGTTAAGATTCAGGGAGAAGAACTTTTGATTTTTAGAATTCTTTCTCTAAATTCTTTTATATTTTTTTGCTCATAATTTATTGAGAGACTGGTGAGACAGACTTTAACAGGAGGTGACTATTTGAGGAAACTTATTTAAAATTTTTTCCTAATTGCCAGGTATGTGTGGTAGAAGGTGTGGTCGAAGTTAATCAAATTCTATCTCGGGGCACCTGGGGGGCTCAGTCGGTTAAGCATCTGACTGGTTCATGATCTCGGGGTCTCGGGATCGAGTCCTTTGTTGGGCCCCCCTTCTCAGCGGGGAGTCTGCTTCTCTTTCTCCCTCTGTGCTGTCTCTCTTGCTTGCTTGTAAATAAATGAAATCTTTAAAAAACAAACGAAAAAGCTCTCTCTGATCCTTACGTGTCAAAGTATAGACAAAGCCTGCTGTGCTGACAATTTCAGCTGGGGTGATTTATTTTTTTAAACGGGGTAAAAACCAGTTAAAGTCACTGCAGGTCATTCTTAGTGTAAGATTTACAAGTTAAGTGTGTGGCTGTAGGTTGTGTGAGACACACACACACACACACACACACACACACACACACACACAAGAAATTCCTTGCAGGAATTTGAGTCGAACAACAACAAATTTCTAAATCTTTGCTGTATGTTTTCTCCAGGCTTAGAATGTGGGTGCATCGCTTTCACATGCTTGGAAATGGGAATCTTAGTCCCAGATTGAGTGTTAACACTGAACACTTTATTTGGAGAGAAATACACCATCCATCCTGTTCTCCTTACACATTGCTTTGTCTGTAGCCTTAATTAATTCATACCTCTTGCCATCGATCTTCTTAAACGGCTCTGTTGTTTGTATGTCACGGCACCTAAAGTATCCCGGGACCCAAGTTTGTACCCCTCACTGTTTTTTCTGCTCCCTCTTTTCCAGAAGCACCGATAATGATGACGCGACTAAACGGAAAGTCAACCTGGTCTTTGAGAAAATCCAGACTTTAAAGTCTCGAGCAGCAGGGAGCACACAAGGAAATAATCAAGTAAATTGGAGTTCTGTATTTTGCAGAGGGCATTTTACTTGGAATGTGGCCAACAAATTGCTGTTTCTTCAGCCTGTACACTTGGTTGTTGCAGTAAGTGGGAAGTTATCTGAGTAGTGGGCAGGACCTAGAACAGAAGGTCAGTGTTATAAATATTCTTGTGCACCTACATTTTTTTGGGAAAGGTTTTTAAGAGATTTTATTTTAAAAATATGTAACATAACAAGGTGAAACAAATAGGTGGTGAGATTTAGAGAGAGAAAATAAGAATAGGAAGAACAAATTGAAATCATGGACGGAGAACCCTAACATAATCCAAGGTATTGGAGGAAGGTAAGGGTGAACTGACCCCAAGCCCTAGAACTTCAGAGAATAAGGAATAGAGACTGGTGAAGCCAACAGCATGGGTGGAAGAGAAAGGAAGGAGTGGAGTGGGGCCAAATTCTTTTTTTAAAAAAACTGCATGTCCCCCAGTTGGGAGGTGGAGATTTTTTGTTGTTGTTGAGGAGTCACCTCATGTTAGAGGAACATCGGCTACGTCCCAGACACACCTTGTGTCGTGAAAGGAAGCGGTGTTTGAGAGGGATGACTAAAAGCCTGTTCATCAATCCTGCACTGCCTTGAACTGGAACCCATTTCTTGCTTGGGTGTCTTCTCTGTCCCTCCCGGGGAGTTTGCATGGAAAGGAAAGAGTATACCAGATAGAATTCATAGGAAGTTTGTCTATAGCTTCTTTGTAACTTTGGAAATATAACATATACGGAATGGTCTTAGGCCTCAGTTCCCTCTTTGCTCTACTGGTCGGCACTCAGCTAACCCGTGACTGCCGCCATGGTATCCAATAGAACGATCACATACAGATGCACGCTGTATTTCCATGGGGGAATCTTTAAATTATACACTTAGCTTATAGGCAGGTTTCAGCGGCTCTATATGGTTCTTAATATTGGTTTAGGGGTTTTGTGCTAAAACTCTTAAATCCACATTATCACTGTGACTCTTGCTTTTCACTTACCTGTGTATTTTTAGGGCGAGCACATCCTTTGGCCTTCATGTTAAGATTGTCACTGTGGGGGGCGCCTGGGTGGCTCAGTTGGTTAAGCGACTGCCTTCAGCTCAGGTCATGATCCCAGGGAGCCGGGATCGAGCCCCACATCGGGCTCCCTGCTCGGCGGGAGGCCTGCTTCTCCCTCTCTCACTCCCCCTGCTTGTGTTCCCTCTCTGGCTGTGTTTCTCTCTGTCAAATAAATAAATAAAATCTAAAAAAAAAAGAAAAAAAAAAGACTGTCATTCTGGGGGTGCCTGGGTGGCTCAGTGGATTAAAGCCTCTGCCTTCGGCTCAGGTCATGATCTCAGGGTCCTGGGATCGAGGCCTGCTTTGGGCTCTCTGCTCAGCAGGGAGCCTGCTTCCTCCTCTCTCTCTCTGCCTGCCTCTCTGCCTACTTGTGATCTCTCTCTGTCAAATAAATAAGTAAAATCTTAAAAAAAAAAAAAAAAGATTGTCATTGTGAGTCACAGACTATGGGTATCCAGACCAAACTAGGGAAGTTAGGTTAAGCCCTCTGGAATTCAGGACACTAACAGTATCTCAGAGAGTAAGGAAGGCACTGGGAGAAGAAGGGAAGGAAGGTAGGGTGTTCGAGGTAGAGGGACCAGCATGAACAACTATAAAGAGGCACGTGTTCGCTATGTTTAGGGGACTGGAGGCAATTTAGCGTAGCTGGAGCAGAGAGACAGGGTGTGGGGAGAAAGTGCCAGATAGAAAGGACCTTGGAAATCACAAAGATTTCCATTTTGGGCTGAAGGTGATGGGCCATCACCCATGGGCTTTGAACAGGAATGACTAGTGTGGCATTTGCAGAAATTCTTTCCTTTTGTAGCTTTTGGAGAGAGGTAAGATAAGAGGAAGGGAGACCAGTTAAGCTGCTGACATGAACCATGGCTTTTAGACTTCTGGCTAAGATCAAAGCGCCATGCGTGCTTAATTGCCCAGACTTCTCTACTGTTCTCTCCCTGTTATTTTCTGAATCTGATTATCTGTGGGCAAAGGCTTTGGAGTTTTATCTTTTTGGTGTCCATTGAGTGATTTCCTGTGGGAGAAGGAAAGACCATCCTGGAAACAACAGAGTTGGTAGAGTTTTCATTTGAGGGAGAACAATGTACAATTTCTCTTATTGAGTTGAATTTAGATTTCCATGTTCGCCTATGAAAATAGGAAATCCTGTGTTTTTGTTGATGGTTGTGTTTGGTTCATTTCCCAGGAGTAGGTGAGGAAGTGCCTCATTCCAGGCGCATCACACACAACGCACCTGGATTCAGGCCCATGAGAGCCAAGACATGGCTTTTTCTAGCTTTGATTCCTGCTTTTATCCCTTTCCCTCCCCTTTTGTGGTGTTCTAACCATTTCACTGGAGGATTTGAGCCAAATCCTTTTGAGAGCATCATACTATTATTATATCCATTGGAGAAAATGAGATCATTAATATTCATACTTGGATCAGAGTCTGCTTTCTATCTTCCTTCCTTCTTTCGTTCCTCCCTTCTTTCCTTCCTTCCTTCTTTCCTTTCTCTTTCTTTTTTTTATTTTTCTTTTAATATTTATTTATTTGACAGAGAGAAACACAGCCAGAGAGGGAACACAAGCAGGGGGAGTGAGAAGGAGAAGCAGGCCTCCCGCCGAGCAGGGTGCCCAATGTGGGACTCCATCCCGTGTCTCCAGGATCATGACCTGAGCCGAAGGCAGTCACTTAACCAACTGAGCCACCCAGGCGCCCCTCTCTTTCTTTCTTAACAATTTTATTGATTTGACAGAGAGAAACACAGCAAGAAAGGGAGCACAAGCAGGGGGAGTGAGAGAGGGAGAAGCAGGCCTCCCACTGAGTAGGGAGTCCGATGTGGGGCTTGATTCCAAGACTCTGGGATCATGACCTGAGCCGAAAGCAGATGCTTAACGACTGAGCCACCTAATGCCCACAGAGTCTGTTTTCTTTTCTTTTTTTCTTTTTTTTTTAAAGATTTTATTTATTTATTTTGACAGAGAGAGAGATCACAAGTAGGCAGAGAGGCAGGCAGAGAGAGGAGGAAGCAGGCTCACTGCTGAGCAGAGAGCCCCATGTGGGCCTTGACCCCAGGACTCTGAGATCACGACCTGAGCCGAAGGCAGAGGCTTTAGCCAACTGAGCCACCCAGGCGCCCCAGAGTCTGTTTTCTAATAGATTCTTTAATCAGACCCCTCTTTGTTATATCTCCCTTCTTCATGGAAATGTGGCCTCTAAAAGAAGAAAGCCAATTCACCCAACATACATTTATTTCCTACTTGTATACAGACATATGCAGAGGGCAAGAAAATCTCAGGCTCTGGAATAATGATTCCCAGTGTAATGGGAGTTCTATAATAGATGGATTGTACAAAGGGTCTTGGGAACACAGAAACATGGGCTTTGGGTATAACCTTAGGCTGTGGAGGAATTTCAACAAATATTTATTTTTTTATCTTTTTACATTATTTTATTGGGGTATGATTTATATACTGTAAATTGCACAAATCTTAACTGTCTAGTTCATTGAATTTTTATTTAAGACTTTATCTATTTATTTGACAGAGAGAGAGGGATCACAGATAGGCAGAGAGAGAGAGGAGGAAGCAGGCTCCCTGTTGAGCAGAGAGAGTCGGACGCGGGCCTCGATCCTAGGACCCTGAGATCATGACCTGAGCCGAAGGCAGAGGCTTTAACCCACTGAGCCACCCAGGTGCCCTAGTTCATTGAATTTTTAATACAGGTGTGTCCTGGCACATACCACCCAGATCAAAATACAGAGTGCTCCCATCACCCCCAGAAGATTTCCTTGTGCCCGTTCTCTAGAGGGATTTACATTTGAACTGGGTCTTAGGATTTTGGCATTACTGCTCAGATTACATTTCGGAAGAAAGAGAAAATAAAACATCTCAAACATGTACGTTAGGATATCTCTGCAATTAATTACAGGCTTCTAATTCTTCGTCTGAAGTCAGAGATCTATTGGAACAGAAAAACAAGTTGACCGCAGAAGTGGCTGAACTTCAGAGACAGCTTCAACTAGAAGTCAAGGTATCTAATTTTTCCTTTTATGTTATTTTTGAAATTTCTGTCTTGCAAAGAATATCTGAAGCAAATCTAGATGCCCAAGTGAAGCAAAAGACAGTTCCCCCCCTCCCCTTACATCACTGAGTAAATTGCTATATATTTGGCTCCTGCTGTCCAAAGGACTTTTTTTTTTTTTTTTTTAATTTTTTAAAGTAACTGAAGCCCATAGGCACTGTTTGCTTTGATGGAGCGCAGCACTGTTGGATTCAGGCAGGCCAGCAGCAAACTAAATGCTAATAAAATATCTGAACTGAGCAATACAACTGTCAGACTCACCATTTCTTTTTTTTTTTTTTAAAGATTTTATTTATTTATTTGACACAGAGAGAGATCACAAGTAGGCAGAGAGAGAGAGAGGAGGAAGCAGGCTCCCTGCTGAGCAGAGAGCCCGATGCGGGCCTCGATCCTAGGACCCTGAGATCAGGACCTGAGCTGAAAGCAGAGGCATTAACCCACTGAGCCACCCAGGCGCCCTCAACATTTCTTTTAGACATATTACAGCTCATTCAGTATTTAATGTCCTTTCTAGGTGCAAACTCCCATGCCTAATTATGTAGCTTGATTAAGTTGTTTAATAAATGAGTACAAAGACAAGGAGTCCATCAGAGTGTCAAGGTAGCCTTCTGTGGGATTGCATTCACGTTCCGTGGAGGTACTTGAAAATCACACGCATTTGTCTTAGAATCAGCAGAACATGAAAGAAGAGAGAGAGAGAATGAGAACCAGCTTGGAGGAGCTCCAGGGACAGCACGACGGTAAAGTGGAAGAGAATTCCGTGCTGCAGCAGCGCCTGGAGGAGAGTGAAGTGGAGCTCCGGAAGAACCTGGAGGAGTGAGTTCTGGGCCACGAGCCTGGGTTCTTACATCCAATGTAGCCAGAACCTTTCTGTCTGTGCCCTCCAAATATTCAGAGGGGCTACCGACCCTTCTTTTTCCTCCCTCTTATCCTTGTAAAATTGCGAGGCTGGTGACACGCAGACTGGTAAGCGGAAAGGCTAGTAATTTGAAAATTTGTTCTGTACCTGAAAGGATGCTTTGTAAAGTTTCAGCCTTGAGAGTGACTCCTAGAGCCAATAGGTAAGAAGCGCAGGGTATGCTGAGTAGTGATATCTGTAGACAGATTTCAAGGAGCCTGGGCCCAGCCTCCAAAAAGCACATGTCCTATGGCATCTGTTATCTCCCAGTTTGTGAATTTTATCCTGAATGATGCTGACCAGTGCTTATGCCTCTGTTGAGTCTGCAGAAAGGGGAGGTCAAAACCAAGATAGCCCTGTCATTGCATCTTTTTGAAATCTGTGACAAAAGGGTCTGAAACCAAAGTTTGCAAATGTACAGTGCTATGAAGCTCTGTGGACATGACGGAGGTCTTAGGTGAAGGTTTAAGTAGGAGTGAAATCTAGAAGGAGATTCAAGAAAAATATAATAAAATGATTTGATTGCCTTTGTGATTTTGATGAGTAGTTTTTGCTATTAAAACATTCCTAGAGGTTAGTTTTAGAAAAATTGGTGAGAAAAAACCCCAAAATTTAGAGTGCAGTAAAGACTTTACAAAATTAAAAGGTAAAATAGTTGTGAGTTTGATTTAGATCAGACGTTGGCACACTTATTCTGTCAGATGGTAAATACTTTATGGTTTATGGGCCATATGGTCTTTGTTGGGCCCCTTCAGTTCTGCCATTGTATTGTGCAAATGACCATGTATATTATGTACATGAATGAGCATGGCTGTATTCTGATAAAACTTTATTTACAAAAATAGGCTGTGGGCCAGATTGGCCAAGCAGGCCATAATTTGCTGGCTCTCCTGGGTCTGGGGGCGAGGTGGGGGGTAGGGAGCGGGATGGGTTTAATGAGAGCATTATCAAAAAGATTCTGCTTTTTGGGGTCAGTATCATCTAAATTCTTGTACTCTATGATCTCCTTTTGGGGAGAAACTGTCACTGTATAACCTTCCCCATTACATTGGTTTGAGTTCTCATTTACCTTCTTGTTGGGCGAATTAGACTGCAGACGTGAGTTTTTACCACTGCCTTTTCTGGTTTGTGATTCCTTGTTCAGTGTAGAACAGAGAATGGGAGGCTCCTTGGGGCTTCAGATGACTCTGCTTGACCATCTGAAGGTTTGAAATCAGACTGGATGAAAAATTGCAAGGCTTAGCACGGCCTCTCTGATGGGCTTCCTCCCCTGCCAGGCTGTTCCAGGTGAAAATGGAACGCGAACAGCACCAGACCGAGATCAGGGATCTCCAGGACCAGCTCTCAGAAATGCATGATGAATTGGACAGTGCCAAACGGTCTGAGGACAGGGAAAAGGGAGCTCTGATTGAGGTAAGGGGGGGTGCAGCGGTAAGGGGGGTGCAGCGCATGCGATCAGGTGGTAAGAGGGGCTCCATCTGCCTGAAGAGGACGGGATGCTTGGGGGGAGGGGCGGGTGTGAATATTGCAAGCCGTGTTCTGTTATGTGCATTTGCCCCTCTGTGCCTGTGGCTAGATTCCATAAAAGCATCGTATGTAATAATTTTTAAACTTTGTCTTAGGAAAATTTCCAACCATACAGAAAAGTAGAAAGAGTAATTCACTAACTCCCATAAAGCCCCAACCCAAATCCAATGGTTGTCAACATTTTGTCATACTTATGCCATTTCTTCATGTCCAGTCATTTATACTATTATTTTTAAGATTTGTCTATCTATTCATCTTTGCTGAACCATTTCAAAATAAATTACAGATAATACCACACTTCAACCTTAAATTCTTTGGCATGCATCTTTAAATAATTGGGGAATTTTGTTAAAACTACCACTATTTTCGTACCTAAAATAATTAATAATTCCTGTAATAAAACAGTAATTCAAATACCTGGTCCTTATTCACAATTTGCCAGTTGTCCCTCAAGTATATTTTACCTCCACCTGCAGGCCAGGATCCAGTCGAGAATCCCATATTGCTTTCATTGTTCTCCTTCTCTGAGTTTATTTGTCTTAGTATAGATTCTGCCACCAGTTTCTTATTCCCTGCTCTCTTCTCATTCCATTGATTTTCCGAAGAGACCAGACCAGTGGCCCACATTCTGAATTTGTCTGATTATTTCCTTATGGTGTCCATTAACTTGTTCCACGATCTCCTACATTTCCAGTAAATTGAAGTTAGATTTAACATTAATAGACTCAGGTTAAACTTTGGGCAAAAACACTTTGTAAGTAATGCTAGTTATGGGAAATCATTTTAAAGATGCTCATGTCCGTATAGCACTTATCACACTTTTTTAAAAAAAGATTTTATTTATTTATTTATTTGACAGAGAGAGAGAGAGAGATATCGCAAGTAGGTAGAGAGGCAGGCAGAGAGAGAGGAGGAAGCAGGCTCCCTGCTGAGCAGAGAGCCAGATACGGGCCTTGATCCCAGGACCCTGGTATCATGACCTGAGCTGAAGGCAGAGGCTTTAACCCACTGAGCCACCCAGGTGCCCCATAGTTTTTTTTAAGGCCCCCACAAGAATGTAAGCTCCAGAGGCAGGGTTGGTGATAGTTGGCTTAGTGTTTTATCTTCACCAGCTGTATGTCCAATGCCTGGGACATATAGAACTTGGCATATATTTAGTGGATGGTTGGATGGATGCAGTATCAATGAATGAGTGAGTGTGTACATGAATGAATGGAATGCATTTGCTATGTACACAGGCTGCCCGTTGGGTTTCTGCCCATATCGGTCTATTTCCTATTGACTATTTAGTTCTTATCAATCCTCAAGAAGTCAGTGAATGAAGTTGACTCTTTCCTCTGCTTAGTATTTGTTAACTATTGTGTAGTTTCCCAAAGACAGTCATTATCTCTTCCCTGAATTAGACTGCCATCCTATTAAGGTGGTAGATACACACATAGATTATGAACGTCTGTGTTTTTTTAGTTGGAAATGGGTATAATTGAAGATCAGAAAGAGAACTTTTATCTCTGTCCCCATTTAGATGTTTTGTTATGGGCTATAATTATCATGACCTGTGTTTTGGCATAGTTTTGAAGCTTATTTCCTTATAAGCTTCAGTTTGTGGGAACAGCCAATGAATAAATGATACCCAATTTAGAACAAGGCAAAAAAAAAAAGAAGAAGAAGAAGAAGAAGAAACCATAAAAAATAAAACAGTAAAGGTACCTTGTCAGCATTTACTTTTCATTTTCTACAGCTTTCCCCTTAAGGGGTCTTTTCTTTGTGCTGGTTGTGGAGTTCAAGTTTCTGGCTGCCTCCAAGTCTCAACTGTCAAATGTTTTCTCACCCCCTTCCTTGTTTCGTGTTGCAGTAATTCCCTGGAGGGATTTTGAGTCTTGTTCTTTAGAACTTGTGTCTCTTCCCCATGACTTGGCAGTAGCAGAGAGCAGAGGCTAGTGGCCACCCAGTTATAGAGGTTCTTATGAATTCATTTATGATAGAGGCAGAGGGGAATTGTTTTTCTTCTCCTACACGAGCATCTCTCTGTCTCCACTTAGACCTTTTCTCCTGCGAAGGCCTTGGGCCTATTCCTCAGCACCTGTTTCTCTTTTTATCCAGTGACCTTTATCCTAAAAACCACCACATTTGTGGTTTTATATTGCTTCTCATGGTCGTGCCTTCTTCTCGGGGCTGAGTTACAAAGACAAGGTACATTAGAATGGGGCTTTGAAAATGATGTATTTGTTGCTGAAATAGTAAAACATCATAAAATGGGGGTGCCTGGGTGTCTCTTGATTTCAGCTCAGGTCATGATCTTAGGGTTGTGAGATGGGGCCCTACACGGGACTCTGTACAGAGCATGGAACCCACTTAGGATTCTGTCTTTCCCTCTCTCTCTGCCCCTCCTCCCCTGGTCACGTGCTCACTTTCTCTCAAAAAATTATTTTTTAAAAAAATTTTAAATTATAAATGGAATTTTAAAATGGAAAGATGGTGGGAACATTTTCCTAACATCTTAACAACTATTTTTATTTCTTTATTTTTTATTTTAATATCTACATGTATTTCTTTATTGACTCCCTATCCATTGATAGCTTTCATCTACCCTTCTGTAATTTAGGGACAATTATAGTGTCCCTACAGCTTTGATACCTGCTTTGAAAAGTTCATTTGTCAGGGGCATCTGGGTGGTATAGTCAGTTGAGCGTCTGATTCTTGATTTTTTTGTTTTGTTTTGTTTTGTTTTTTAAAAGATTTTATTTATTTGACAGAGAGAAACACAGCCAGAGAGGGAGTGAGAGAGGGAGAAGCAGGCTTCCCGCCGAGTAGGGAGCCCGGTGCGGGGCTCGATCCCGGGTCTCCGGGATCATGACCTGAGCCGAAGACAGTCGCTTAACCAACTTAGCCACCAAGGCGCCCCTGATTCTTGGTTTTTGTTCAGGTCGTGATCTTGGGGTTATGAGATTGAGCCCTGCATCGGGTTTCGCACTCATTGCGGAGTCTTCTTGGGATTCTCTCTCCCTCTCTCTCTGCCCCTTCTTTGCACATGAGTTCTCTTTCCCTCCTAAATAAAGAAATAAAACTTTTAAAAGGTTCATTTTCCCTTATTATAATCTATAGTCTTCATATTCCATCTTTTTTTTTTTAAAGATTTTATTTATTTGACAGAGAGAAGCACAGCCAGAGAGGGAACACAAGCAGGAGTGAGAGAGGGAGAAGCAGGCTTCCCGCCGAGCAGGGAGCCCGATGTGGGGCTTGATCCCGGGTCTCCGGGATCATGACCTGAGCCGAAGGCAGTCGTTTAACCAACTGAGCCACCCAGGCGCCCCTTCATATTCCATTTTTTAAAAAAGATTTTATTTATTTATTTGACAGAGAAACACAGCGAGAGAGGGAACACAAGCAGAGGGACTGAGAGAGAGAGAGAAGCAGGCTTCCTGCTGAGCAGGGAGCCCAATGTGGGACTCGATCCTGGGTCTCCAGGATCATGACCTGAGCTGAAAGCAGTAGCTTAACCAACTGAGCCACCCAGGCGCCCCTTCCTATTCCATTTTTTAGGGAGATAAACCATAATAAATTTCATCATCCTTCTATTATTTATTGTTTCCCTTTTCTTTTCAATTATATAAAAATGTGTTGAACACTTTTCACATGTATCCTTTTACTTCTTTAGAAAAATTTCCTGAGGTTAAGTTCCCAGAAATGATGTCACTGAACGGTTTATGACTTTCAATAAAAATGTAGCTTCACAAACAAATTTAAATAGAAGACTTTGCCATATCCTATGGTTCTTGTGTGGAGACTTTATTGATTCTAAAAAGGGAAAGTGTAATCTTTGCTGTTGGGAAGTCTTTTAAGTTGTGGATTTTCTCACTAACCAAAACCTCTAATTGTTACTTGTCCTTTCACCTAAAATCCTGTTTCCGTCTAGGTTCATTTTAGCACATGTGACCTTGCTCTATTTTATAGCTGTCTCTTTCTTATGCTAGCCAGTTAGTTCAAGACTATGTCAACTTTGCTGCTTCTCCCATTTCTTGCCTCACCTGGTGCCAAGCAACAGAGCAAATGAATAAATAAATTTCAGAATTTAAATTATTTTAGAACTGTCACCATTTAAGAAAAGGGAATAATTCTGGATTGAGCCACATGCTTCTTTGCCTTTTTTTTTTTTTAAAGATTTTATTTATTTATTTGACAGAGAGAAACACAGCGAGAGAGGGAACACAAGCAGGGGGAGTGAGAGTGATAAGCAGGCTTCTGGCTGAGCCGAGATCCCGATGTGGGGCTCGATCCCGGGTCTCCAGGATTACGACCTGAGCCGAAGACAGTCGCTTAACCAACTGAGCCACTCAGGCGCCTCTTCTTTGCCTTTTTAAGCACAAGGCACTGAGTGTATATTAATGATTATAATTTAATTAATTAGTTTATTGACTTAGTTTTAGTGGTCACTAGGATAAGGCTCTGAGCCTCAGCGTTGGTGATGTGTTTTCAGGCTGTTAATGAAAGACACAGGAAAGAAAACAGCACATCTGCTCTTAAAATAGCCAATATTGCTGGCTCTCTGATAACTTGCCTCTTTCCAGTAATGGGAGGAATATCATCCACCGTGTCTTTCGGCAAGATGAGTTAGGGAACAGTTAGTTTTTCTGTGTCAGAGTGGGTTTCTCTGGAGGCTCATCCTCACTGTTTCAATCAGGTGCCTTTGACTTGTCAGCAGTAGTTAAAACACGACCTGTGGTTTCTATACCACGAATAAAATAAAACTTATCTCCTTGTTACATTCAGTTTATTCTTCAGATCTTAATGAAAAGTGTCCTGGGGGAATCTGTTAACAGATCGTAGTTACGGCAAGTTTTCCATGGCATTTGGCTTAGAACATTCTTAAACACGATGAACATTAAACACTTCTGCTTTTGAGTATTTGAAAAAGGTTGAAGGCTTTTTATTTTGAGGAAATCTCATTCAATATTTTGCCTTATTTTAACATTGGACACCAACACAAAATCAGTAAATAACAGTAAGAGAGAATAAAGTTAAAAGAAAAAAAAAGAAGAGGGGCACCTGGGTGGTTCAGTGATTAAGTGTCTGTCTTCAGCTCAGGTCATGATCCTAGGATCCTGGGATAGAGCCCTGCATCGGGCTCCCTGCTTAGTGGGAAGCCTGCTTCTCCCTCTCGCACTCCCCCAGCTTGTGTTCCCTCTCTGGCTGTCTCTCTCTTTGTCAGAAAAAAACAAAAACAAAACCCCCCAAACCCAAAAACTTAAAAAAAAAAAAAAAGAAAGTAAAAAATACCGTTCTCTTTGGATAAACCATATAACTGAACAAAAATGAGATGACTCTGTCATTCTGTTCATCAGTTGATGGTCCCGAACTTTTTTTTTTAAACTCAAGTTACAAAAATGATTGCAAAATAAGTTTTCAACCACTTCTGTGTCGGTAAATAAATTCCCCTCCATTCTGGGGGTAATGGGTGCACGTGGGCCCTTGCTCTAAGTGCCGTGATGGTGGAGTTTCTAATCACCAACCATTTTCTGTAACGGGAGCCTGCACTGCTGACGGATGGGCCTCATGCCGTGGAGGCTGGTACTGGTTTATCTCTGGCATTGCCGAGATGCGAGGACTTAAAATATTCTGGTACTGAAATTGTATTGATCCAGGGATAGAGAAATGACGTCTGTAATAGTAAAACGCTGGTAGGACAGAACTACACATTTTACAAATTTTAATTAAAAGACTAACTAAAAATACATTTTTCATCAGCTGTGATATGCTTCCTAGGCCACTCTTCTGGGGGAAAAATTACGTGATTCCCTCTCAGCTACAGTTTTGACATAAAACTTTAATGTAGCCTTTCAATGAGTGTGGGCCTCCGCAGATGGAGACCCTGTAACTTCTGGGAAACGTGCACAGAGGAGATGGGCATTCTTCTCAGTGGGGCGTGAAATACCCGTGAGGAAGTGGTGTGTGAAATGAGGCTTCCCCTGGGCAAGTGAGCTGCTGGCTTGGCTATTCTGCGGTGTGGGTGTCAGTGCACCTGCTGTCAGGAAGCCCCTTGCTGCTGCTAATAGCAACAGGAGCCAGATCGTACTTCCTTTCTCTTTTAGCTTTCCTTCTTTCCTTTCAGGTTCTGGGCCTGTGTCTTTTCTTTAAGGCGATGGACCTCCTTACAGGCTCTTCCAGCCAGACACAGGGCTCGCTTGTATTTGCGTGGAAGAGACTGAGCGCGGTGTGGTTGCTTGCCCCTCTCGGCTCCTCTCGAGTGTGATAAAGAGAAGGGGCACTGGGCTCCTGTCTGGGTGCCAGACTTCCACGGTTAAGCTGTGTGGTCCGAGGCATCTTAGTGGCTCAGAGCTCCAGGTTTTTTGTTTTGTTTTGTTTTCATTCAGGAATGCGAATACTATTAGCTTCCTTGAGTATTCCTCTCCTAGGAATTTTGGAAATGCTGAGCACAATTGTTTATCCATATTGTACCCAGCACAGTCACCTTTATGTAGCCGCTCCCTGCCCGCCTACACACATACATACTCACTAGGTTTCTATCTCCCCGACGCTTTTGTATCTGCAGCTAGCTAGCCTGGATGCATAGAGGTTTTGAAAGTGCTGATTCTGATTGGCCAAGACCTCCCTTCGTTTTCTCTGATTGGTCGCCCTAGAGAGGCATGCTCATCTCCGATGGATAGTTACTTACGTTTTGAAATTTATGCATTTTCTCTCCTTTCTTTGGCTTGAGATGATTGGCAACAAGGATACCGAGGTGGGGAAGTAAAGGTTCTGAAATCTCTCCTGCCTTTTGGTCTCTACCTTGGACAACCTCCAAGTGCTGCTAAGCGTTACGGTGCGGTGTAATGTGACGGGCTCGGTGCCACCCGGCCGCCCGGGCGACAGCCGCAAGCAAAGACAACAGCCCGGCGCTGTCAGACACACTGCGAAAGCCTGGGTTCTTGACATGCACCGGGGGCACTCCCATCACATCCTGGGACACAAAGCACAGATATATCTTGGAAAAGATAAGTGTGGGAAGAGGAACTGCCTTAGCATCAAAACAGCTGAGAAATGTGTGAGAGTAAGAGCAGGAAACGGGCATTTGAATCGCAGGGACTCTTATGACGACTGGCGGTCGGACGACCCGGGAAGACCTGCACGGGTAGCAGGGAGTAACCGTGCTGGGGCGTCTCTGGTCCTCCTCCTCGGAGGAGGCTGCCAGCCTTGGCACGAACCAGGATATCCCCCTTTGACGAATCTCAGGATACGCTCTATTTTCCTAAGATTCGCTCATGTGTTCTGTGCTTGGTGCTTCGAAAGAACCCGAATTGCTGTAGTTACCTGGATGAGTGTCTTGGCATGTCATCTGAATTTATCAGTGTCTGCTGCAAGATTCTGGAAGGGCGAAGTCTTGGTCTTGGCAGTGCTGCTTGAGCCTGGGACCACAGGGGCTCCCCTGGTTCAACAGAGGTGCGTGTGCTGGAGAAAAGGAAAGAGAGTCCACTGCCACTTATATTTTCATCCCCTCATGAATGACATATTTCTTGAACGGAAAATAGGTTCTAGTCTCTGAGGCCTCAGCTCTCCAGAAGCGGCACACATTCCTCTGATTCCCCAGGAGCTCCAAGAGCGCAGGATGCATATTTACTCAGAAGCCACCAGTGAAAAAGAGACTAGTTCAGAATTCTGTTACCTGCAGACTTCTGCTGTCCTGCACATGCTAATTCACTTATATTCAGAACACATTCCCAATATCATCGATCCATGCACCAAAAATACGATCAGATCGATATCCTTCTTTCAGGGGGCTGATAGTCTAGCAGGGTAGAAAAGAAAATAGTCTATATGGACTGCAAGGTAAAAGAATCTCAGAATGTGCTCTGAGACCTCCAGCTAAAGTGAGATGGGTATCAGGAGGGGGATTCAAGGAAGACTTCTCGGAGGAGGTCCTGCTGGATCTGCATCTTTAGAGATTTTTCTGAGAGGCAGAGAGGCGGGACTGAGAGAAGAAGGGCACTTGAGACAGAGGATGCATGTGGATAATGTCAGAGGGGTCCCAGCTGAGGGACTAGATGCAGGGAGAGGTTGGGTGGCAGGACAGCTTAAACCAGGGAGGGGAGGGAGAGGATCTAAGAAGTTACAGAACTTTTTCAGTTGTGAAGGGCAAGGGCAAGAGAGGTCAGGGATGCTTCCAAGCTCCTAAGCAGGTGGTGCCATTTATAAGAATAATGAACAAAGGCGAAGAAAGGAAGGAACATAATGAATTCACCGAGAAACATAAACCTCCTGAGTCTGAGGTGCCCGTGGGACGTCCAGATGGATGTAGCTGGCCGGTCACTGCCAGTGCAGGTCTGAACTCAGATATGAGGCGGAGGTCAAGGTTTGGGAGTTAACTTGCTTAGAATTAGTAGTTGGGGGAAAAAATAGATGAGCTTGCCAAAAAAAGAATAAAGAATGCAAAGTTGCATTCTTGGGGATCATCTTAGCTTTTGGGAAGAAGGAGAGAAAAACCAGAAAAGATTGTCATGGAAAAAGCAGCCCTAGGGGAGAGAACAGGAGTGTACTGTCTTTCAACTTCAAGGCCAAAGAGAATTTTAAGGAGACAGGTGGGGAGGATGAAAGAAGTGTCGAGAAAAGTGAGGACTGGGAAGAAGCCTGGGTGTGGAGGTTAAGAGGTCACTATGATGTTGGGCGGGGGGGGGTGCGATCTTAATGCAATAGGATCCAAAGCCATATAGCAAGAGATTGAGGAGTGAATAGGCGGTCAAGAAGTGCAGTGAACAGAAATTATACCCTCAGGAAGTTTCATGGAAAAGCTTGTTTTTCTTTTGTTTTGTTGCCTTTGACCCAGTGGATTCTTATGCCCTGAGAAAAAGGACATAGATCCAAGGAAACAGAGAACAGAATGTCAGAGGAGAGATCACTGATGGGGCTGCCTGGGTGGCTCAGCCAGTTAAGTCCTCTCCTTTTGGCACAGGTCATGATCCCAGAGTCTTGGGATCGAGCCCCACATCAGATTCCCTGCTCAGCGGGAAGCCTGCTTCTCCCTCTCTTGCTCCCCCTGCTTGTGTTCCCTCTCTAGCTGTCTCTCTCTGTCAAATAAGTAAATAAAAAATCTTAAGAAAAAAAGATCACTGGTGGAGGAAGGTCTTGGAGCAGGCTTGTGGGGGGGCGCCGGATGTGCGAAGCGGCTGTGGATGAGCGGAGGCGGGGCATGCCCAGCAGAGCCCCCGTGGAGAGGAAGCTGAGGCAGCCATGTTGAGCACCACCTGCGTGAGGCGTGGGCGTCCGGGGCTTGACGAGAGCTCAGTGGGTCTGGGACAAAGATGGCGAAGTAAAAAGAATGCTGAGCTTTGGGCAAGACACACTTGGGTTTAGGTAATGTAGTGGAACTGGTTGCCCCAGTTCTTTGACTTTCCTCAGGAGCTCTTGGCAGTGGATGGGAAGATGGGAGTGTTGTGCCTGCTCAGAGGGGCGAGTGGGACAGGAGAAGGGGTGGAGTCAGCCTCAGTCCTCAGGCGGCGGGTGACGGGTTTGACCACGCACGACCGTGTCCCAGGGGTGGTGGGAAGTAAGTGAGGCCAGCCAGTCGGCGTGTCCCCCAGTGAAGCAGCACCACGCAAGAGCCCATTCACGGCAAGGGTGATAGGCCATTCATTGCATAGGAAGGAAAGAGATGGAAAAGGCAGACGTGCCCCTTCAAAGCAATGAAACTGAAATCAGTTTCCCTTTTTCTCCCTCAAATTAAATCAGACTCAAAAAAAGCTGAAACAGACGAATCAAGAGGAATGATGGCCTCAGAGGAGTGAAAGGGGAGACGGGGAGATGGTCTACACCATCTGTGGGGGGAGAGAGCCGGAGGACAGCTAGGGAGTATGGCCGCTGCTTCGGGCGGCCCAGCTGGAACGGCCCTGCAGGGCCGCTCTGAAGGTGTTTAATCCTCACCTCCCCTTTCATGCTTCCTCTCTTTAGGAACTCTTACAGGCAAAACAGGATCTTCAAGATCTGCTCATCACCAAGGAGGAGCAGGAAGACCTCTTGAGGAAGCGGGAGCGTGAGCTCACGGCCCTGAAGGGAGCCCTGAAGGAAGAGGTCTCCAGCCACGACCTAGAGATGGACAAGCTGAAGGAACAGTACGACGCCGAGCTGCAGGCCCTGCGGGAGAGTGTGGAAGAAGCAACCAAGGTGAGTCACTGAGCCGGGTCTGGCCAGACCCTAGGGCCTGTGGGCCGGGAGCGCGCGAGTCTGGCTTGGGGAGAGACGAAGGGGCAAGACCCCCTTGCCCACACCTGCACCACTTGTTTTTCATTACACAGTGAAGCTCAGTTTCATCAGGTCATGGAAATAGAGCTTGCTCACAGATCATGAGCTTGGCGGTGCTGCTGTTGACCGTTTTGAGGCTGTGAATTTAAAAGTTTTTACATGGGTGATGCTTTTAGTGGAGGCGGGATTTGGAGGCCCACGTGTGAGCCTCCCACACAGCAGAGAGCTGGGCCCCTCCAGGTGCCTAAAGGCTGGAGGCCCAGGGCATCCTGTGGTGTTGCTAGTGGGGCGGGGGCAGACTGGACCCAGATTTCTGGGATCCATCACCCCATCCCTGCCTCAGCCTGTTCCTTTGACTCGTGACACCTTCTCTTATGCAGTTCAGGTTCTTTGCTCGGTAGTGTTCCACGACGGTTAGTTGGCTGAACGGTCCAAACCCAGGCAATAATTATTTTCTTAATTGAATTCTTGGCTCCTACAAATAGATTGAAAAATTATCTTGAGGTCTTTTGGTGCAGGCCTCATCTCAGTCATTGAAGAAGAGAAAAGCAAAGTTTGAAGGGGACAATGCTCTGAAATATCCTGCCATCTTAAAGGAATGAGAGAAATTACTTTCCAGCATAAAGTTTTTAGAATCTCTGCCATGCATAGGTTAAAGATGGTGAGGAAAGAATTCTTGATATTGTTCCGTTATTCTGTGATGATTACAGCGACAGCTCTGAGGGAGTAGGCCCCCTCTCTCCCTGAAGCTCCATAGTGATGCACTGATTTGCAATCATGGCATGGTAATTGCAGATGACAGGAACAGAAAGATGGTTTTGTTTGTTATAACAATAAAAAGTCTGGGAAATAGTCCGTTTGGGGTTGTTATAACAGACAGTTTTTAAAGCTCTTATTGATCTGCCTTAGTTTTTTTTTTTTTTTTTTTTTTTTTTTTTTTTTTTTTTACATTTGGTTTAGTTTGAGGGAGAAAACATTTTTTTTTAAGATTTTATTTATTTGGCAGACAGAAACACAGCGAGAGAGGGAACACAAGCAGGGGGAGTGAGAGAGGGAGAAGCAGGCTTCCCGCCGAGCAGGGAGCCCAGTGTGAGGCTCGATCCCGGGTCTCTGGGATCATGACCTGAGCTGAAGGCAGACACTTTAACAACTGAGCCACCCGGAAGCCCCAATTTTTGTTGCTTTGAGAGGATGTGTGTATTTTTCCGTCTTCTTTTCTTTCTGTGCAGTAGCCTGGTATTCTTGCTCCGGCCTTTCTGTGCTGTTGTTTCTTGGGGGACGTGCCAGGAATCATCTTACTGCGTAAGATGATTCTGCTTTGTACTCACCATGTGTTCATCACCTTCAGACCTTGAGTCAGAGCTTGAATTAACATAGTTGATCATTGAAGGGTATTTGAGGATGGGGTTTGGGGCATGTTTATAGTGATCTAAATGTAAGGATACTTAAGCTTGTGCCCCACCTGGGATGCAAGGTATTGTGTTAGAAGCTTTTCCGTCCTCTCACAGACACCTAAGCGGGGAAGGGAAACATAGTAGGTAAGTGGAATGGAGATAATCAGTAGAGACATCCTCTGTTGCATTTTGACCCTTTCAAAAGTCAGTATTGTATGTTAATTTACAGCATTTTCATTATGCCAGTTAAAGAAAGATAACTTCATTCACCTCTACCAGTCTGTGCAAGAAGTAAGTTGAGTTCACCAAGATCTCTATCATGGGCAGAGAACATAGGGTTTCTGAGCACCCGGAAACTCACATAAAGGGGTTCCCTGTAGCATCCAAAGGAGTGCTTGCCAGCAAGCCTTTTTGCCCCAGGTCATATTCTACAGTGCTATGAGCATCTTCCCCTGAAAGACAAATCTGATCCTATCTGCCTCTGCTTAAAGGCTCTCTGGCTCCCCATTGTCCTAGATGTGAGTTCAAAATTGTTAGCATGGTAAGTCCTTTCTCTGCGTAATCCTGTCTCCAGAAAACTCCATATTCTCTTAGTCCTTTCACCTCAGTGCTCATGTGGACTGACTTCCTTTCACTTTTCTGCTTGACCACCCTCTTCTCATCCCTCAAGACCCTCCTCAAGTGTCCTCTCCCCTGTGATGGTCACTGGGTACGTGCACTCCCCTTGGTGGGGTTAGTGGCACCCTTCTGTAGGGTGTTCATTGCTCCCTGGTTATTCCTCTACTGTAGTTTGTATCGTGCTGTTGTAATTCATCCTGTCTACTGACTTCGTTAGACTCTGAGGTTCTTAAGTATAGGGACCATTTTTATCCTCCCCCCCTTTTTTTTCCCTAAGGGAGAGTGGCAAACCCAAGTATCTCAGGGCCCAGAAGGGACATAAATGAGTGAACCTCTGGGTGTATTGTTGGGGTGACAGTAGAGCACAGTAGAGACTGTGGCAAACTAGGAAGTGTGCCTTTTGCTCTAGGGTCAGTTGCTTCTCTGCTGCAGTTGAAAGTCAGCAGTGAAGGAATCCTGGGCCCATGTTGCAATCTCTCATTTTTTTTTTTTTTAAAGATTTTATTTATTTGACAGGGGAAACACAGATAGAGAGAAAACACAAGCAGAGGGAGTGAGAGAGGGAGAAGCAGGCTTCCCGCCAAGCAGGAAGCCCGATGCGGGGCTCGAACCCGGGTCTCCGGGATCATGACCTGAGCCAAAGGCAGTCGCTTAACCAACTGAGCCACCCAGGTGCCCCAATTTTTATTATTATTATTTTTTAAGAAGCCAGATATCTGCATGTTGATTTGAGATTGCCTGCCTTTTAAATTAGCAAGAAAAGAATGGTAGGGACCAAAATCAACCCATCTTTGTCTCTTGAGTTTAACACAGTGTCTGGCATGCAGCTATGTCTGTGTAATGTCTGAGGAGTGAAAGTAAGTGGAGAACAGATTCCCCTCTTAACTGGATTTTCAGTCCCTGTGGTGTGGTTCCTGTTGGGTTTTCTTTGATGGCGATGAGGAAAGTCTTAAGAAACTCTGCTGTGACTCTGAATTTCTATACCTTGCTTTTGTGTTTCCCTAAAGTGTCTTAAAGAGCATCAGGATTGTGTCTTTGCAACTTTTAGCTTTTGCTTCTGAAGGTGGTTGCGGAACAAAAGTGACAGAATCATTTCTAATGGAAAAAATTGTGTCAGTCTCGTGGACAGAAGTTGTCTTTTTTTTTTTTTAAGATTTTATTTATTTATTTGACAGAGAGAAACACAGCCAGAGAGGGAACACAAGCAGGGGGAGTGAGAGAGGGAGAAGCAGGCTTCCTGCCGAGCAGGGAGCCTGATGTGGGGCTCAATCCCCGGTCTCTGGGATCATGACCTGAGCTGAAGGCAGTCACTTAACCAACTGAGCCACCCAGGTGCCCCGGAAGCTATCTTTTTGTTGAAGGATTTACATGTAGGTATTCTAGAATAGAATTTTAAGATTATTCTACTAACTACTTGGAAGAGAGTAAATTAAATATAACTTTTTAAATTTGATAGAGTGTCTTTTAAATGTGCATGTGCACAAGGCTTTAACCTTTTCCTTCCCCAGGTGAGGAAAAGGTTAAAGTTCCTCCCCCAACACTGTGACTAAAAGACTTCCTTAGTAAATCTTGGGAGGCAGCCCAACGGTCTGGCATATGTTTTTCTAATTTTTGCCACTGACCCAGGGCCAAAAACCCCTGAAGTGCTACCTTATCATTGTCAAATGACAAATATTTCATCCTGGCCTGAGCTTGAGCGCTAAAAGTTTTAAATCACTAGGACATTAGGTAAAAGCTGTCAAGTTATGTTGCAAACATTTTACAGGTATTTCAAATACATACTCTGTAGGAGTGGTTTTTGTAAACCCAAGCAGCTGTCCATTTTTAAGAACAGCGTGACTGCTGCCCAGATGAGAGTTCATGAGTTTTGGGGCATTTCCTCAAGCAGAATGAAGCAGACCTTTCCCTCCAAGGCATGGTGTTTGGGTCATTGTGTGAGCTACTTGAGATCCCGTCCTGTAGAGAACTGGGTCTTCATGTCTGTTGGAAAGGGTGATTCTATCAAACATTCTTTCAAAGGACTCTTAAGGACTTTGACCCCGTATTTCATAGCATGCTTTTGTATTATGTCCTGTTGGATAGACTCTTTCTAGTTTTGAAAAAGAGATGTCCTCTCTCTCCTTCACTTTGTGAAGAAACAGTCAGTCAGTCAGGAGGTGAGTGACTGCTGTCTGGGAGAAAAATGGAGCCTGTCCTTAGAGTTAGCTTCTCCTTCCTATCTGCAGCTACTTGTGCAAAAGAGAAGGGAATGTTTCAGTGTTTCCAGATTTTCCAGAGAGTGGGCTCACCTTGAATTTCTTGCTCCTCCAGGAAGGTCTCTGGTTGCTTTTTGGGCCTTCCTGTTCCCAGGGACCTATGAATGCTGGAAATTTTGTTCTAGGTTTTATCTCCCCTGTCATACTCAGGATTATTATAATTTTCCATTAGGTATCCCTTGTGCGCTTGGCATTTACTCGGAGGTCAGTAAATGTTTGTGGATTGCAAGGATAAATAGGCAAAAGAGGAAATGCCCTTTGAGTCCTGACTTCTGAAGACATTAGACTGTTTTGGGGTCTCATTGATGAATTAAAATGGTTTCTTGTGATGATGACTCAGTCTTGTCTGTTGAGAACAGTATCACATTAGTGTTGATCTTTGAAGGACTAATTTGTGTCTAAAAGTCACAAGCATTTTGAGGATATTAAAGGAGCTACTTTTATTTTTGTATTGTGTGATATGACTTTTGGGCCAGGAGGCTGTTTTACGACCCCAACATAGGCAGTTAAGCAACAGATCTCTCTTATGTGAGTGGATGAGGGGAAGTAGAGGGACGATGGAGATCTGTGATAGACTGTTGCCATCCTTCACTTCTGCATTTGTAGCATTTGTAAATAGAGCATTTACAAATTTACTTACTGAACCATTGCCAAGTGCAAGGTGTTGTGAGGGTCATGAAGATAAGTCAGATAAATGTACCTTCTAGAAGGTTGAAGGGAAGAGAAGTCGTACTAGAGCTGACTACAGAGGGGGAAAGAGTAAAGGCCCCAGACGTTGAGGAGTACCATATGAGGTGGCTTGTGCTCGGGAAGGGCAGGTGGAGGGGACCGTGAGCGGTGTTGGAGCGCCGGGGCCTAGCATGTCCGAGGTACCGAGTTGAGCGTGGGAAAGTGCAAGGCAGGTGTGGGCTAGAGCCTTGGTACAAGTACAAGTTAAGATGATTACGAATTAAAAGAGATTTTGAGAGGTGGAGTCCTAGAGCCAACACGTGGACCGTGTTTGGATCCCAATTCAAACAAACCAACTGCAAACACACACACACACACACACACACACACACACACACACCATTGGGGACATTTAAGCACCGTCTCTTTATTTAAGGATATTAAGAAATAAAGTAAGCAAAAGTTTTAAGGGTGACAATAATGTTATTTTTTTATTTTTTAAAAATATTTTATTTATTTATTTGACAGAGTGATCAGAAGTAGGCAGAGAGGCAGGCAGAGAGAGAGGAGGAAGCAGGCTCCCCGCTGAGCAGAGAGCCCGATGCAGGCCTGGATCCCAGGACCCTGAGATCATGACCTGAGCCGAAGGCAGAGGCTTATTAACCCACTGAGCCACCCAGGCGCCCAATAGTGTTATTATTTTTAAGAGTCCTTTATCTTTTAAATAAATTTACTGGAATATTTTTAGGTGAGATGATAGGCCGTCTGAAGAATTTGCATTAAAATAATCTGCTCAGGGGAGAAAGTACAGGGAGGTGTGGATGAAACAAGATTAGCCACGTGTTGCTATGTATTAAAGGTGCATGATGGGTAAGTATGAGTTAATTATACTATATGCTCTATTTTTGCTAAGGTTTAAGATTTTGCATAATAACACATTTGTGTGTGTGTGTGTGTGTGTGTGTGTGTTTAAAGAACACAAAAAGACTTAAGATAGAAAAGGTGAGGCAGAGAGGGATATGAGGACTCATTGAATATCATAATGCCAGGACATATGAGTGGTTTTTAATTGGTGAGGGACCATTTACTTGGGGTTTGTTTTAGGGACCTAGGACATGCTTTCCCAGCAGTGACCTGCAGGTAGGGAAAGTTACCAGGTGGAAAAGTGGTTAGAAATAAGGATCGAGGAGGATGGAGCTGTGGCTTTGGGAGATGGTAGCCGGGAGGGGCAGGACTGGCAGGAGAGACTCCAGAGGGGTGCCATGACTGGGGTGAGGGAGAAAGAAGAGACAGAGCTAAGCCACAGATCTTCTCTTGCGTGCCGAGGCCTTGCTGGAGACAGGAAAGTTCCAGGGGGACCCCTGGGGGAGGCGGATGGCGAGAGGCAGGGCAGCTCTGTTGGGTGGGGGTGGTGAGCCGCTCCATAAGGGTGGGGGCCACTCCTGGCCGACTGGGACAGCTTAGGGTAGGGGAGGAGGACGACGCAAGCACGGAGACAGGAAGATAAGCAGCCAGGTCCAGTCATAGGAAAGCAGGCAGAAGAGCACTGAATTTGGCTTGATGAATGATCGAGAAGTATCCTGGTTTTGCATTACATGTTTATATACTTATCTCCGTGTTTTCATCTTGTTTTGCTCAGTAGAGTATAAATTCTAACATGACATCCGTGTTTTAAATTCTGTAACACACGAATTTTATACAAGCTCAGTAATGTTGCAACTTTTTCTCGCCTCCAAAACTGCCCTCAAATTATGACTTCGTGTTTGTGTTTCCCTGAACAATCTGGAAATGTCACTCAATCTTATGAAAATGAAGATGTGCTTCAGTGCTCCTTTCCCGTGTCACGTCTAGATTTTCCTTCCCTCTTTTCTTACAACCCATGAACCCTTTCTTTAAAAGCAAAAGGTCAGCAGAGGGTCAGATGACAAAACCACTGCTAATCTCAGGATCAGCGGAATTGCCTCCCTTAAAGATAGGGTTGATATAGGAAAAAAATCTCATTTCTGTTTTTTCTGTGGGAGCTAGGGTAGTGAGGAAACCTGTAAAAAATCCATATTTCCTCCGCTTGCTAACCTCAGATAGCCCACTTACCTGGCTGGCGCTGTTGAGAATGGCCAACTGGCAAGTTTGCCCTTGCCCAGGGAAAGGGAGTCTCTCTTTCCCACCGACTCACGTGTGCCCAGCATGGCCTAGAAGTCGCCATCGGAAGATTGGAGGTTAAACGAGGGCTCCTTTCATTTTTCTTCTCTCCAGTTTTTTTTTTTTTTTTTTTTTTTACTCCAGAAATGACTCTTTTAGTAATTGCATTGCTCTTTTACATTCTGTATCAGTTAAAAAGTATCAAATAGGGGCGCCTGGGTGGCTCAGTTGGTTAAGCGGCTGCCTTCAGCTCAGGTCATGATTCCAGCGTCCTGAGGTCGAGTCCCGAATCAGGCTCCCTGCTCAGCAGGAAACCTGCTTCTCCCTCTCCCTGTCCCTCTGCCTGCTGCTCTACCAACTTGGGCTCTCTGTTTCTGTCAAATGAATAAAATATTTTTTTAAAAAAGTAGCTGAATTAGGAGGTATGGTGCAGTACCCTAGCGTGTTTGTTTGGGACCCACCGTCTAAGCCCTGGATATGCCCCCTCCCCTCCCCACCATGTCCCTGATCCCAAGTGCAGGGGTCCTGATAAGCCTCTCAGGGAGCCTTGGTGAGCAGCACATCTCCGCATTCCACTCCTGGTGTTTCAGCCGAGCTGCCAGATTCAGTTGCTGTGGTTTGTAGAAGATAGAGCCCCAGAGACAGCCGCTCCTTTCTCATCGAATGTTTGAGTGTGTTTCAGCGGTGTCAGTCACTGACAGTTCAGAGGTGGGCACGCCATGGTCTCTAGCTTGAAGATTTTTTTACAGTCTTGTAGGAAGAAAGACATGCAGGTAAGAGGATGATGAAATGCTGGTGCTGTGGTTGCGAGGCAAGCAGGGTGGGAGAACGGGAAAGGCTTGCTGCTCTGGGTGGCAAAATTCAGGAGGGAAGCAGCACTCACGCCCATCCTGTACCTGGACACCTGTAGTGTCTTGTACGTACCAGATACTTAAGAATTAGAAGTGAAAAAGGAAGCTTCCCTTTCCCAGGACCTCTCTAAGACTTTCTGGACATTCATACCCCGAACACACTGTCTCTGTACTGAGCTCCTTTTTTTAAACTCGCAGTTAGCAATTAGAAATCCTGGACATTTAAATACCTGAAATGCAAGACCAAGAAAGAACACTGACTTGGGAGAGGAGCCGAAAGAGAATGGCATTTATTTAAGGAGGCAGTTAGATTCCAGTAAGCTTTGCAGAGGAGAGGACCTCAAGGTCCTGATCGGGACGGCAGCGGTAAAGGAGCTCTCCTCTCGGGAGTCACGAGTGGGTCTGGCGGCTGCTGTTCTTTGGAGAGCATCAGAGCTCAGGAGAAAGGAACGATGCTGGGTTGCACTAGGAGGATTCCTCATTACAGGGATGGGTAGGACATTGGCCAGGGTTTTTTTAAATTAATTTATTATTATTAACAGAATGTATTATTTGCTTCAGGGGTACAGGTCTGTGAACCATCAGTCTTACACAGTTCACAGCACTCACCATAGCACATACCCTCCCAGTGTCCATCACCCAGCCACCCCATCCCTCCCATCCCACTCCACTCCAGCAGCCCTCAGTTTGTTTCCTGAGATTAAGAGTCTCTTATGGTTTGTCTCCCTCTCGGTCCCATCTTGTTTCATTTTTGCCCTCCCTACTCCCCATGACCCCCCCGCCCTGCCTCTCAAATTCCTCATATCAGAGAGATCATATGATAAGTGTCTTTCTCAGATTGACTTATTTTGCTCAGCATAATACCCTCCAGTTCCATCCACATCGTTGCAAATGGCAGGGTTTTGTTCCTTTTGATGGCGGCTAGGTATCCCATTATATGTGTGTGTGTGTGTGTGTGTGTGTGTGTACACACACACACACATACACCACATCTTCATTCATTTATTCATTCATCTGTTGATGGACATCTAAGTTCTTTCCGTAGTTTGGCTACTGTGGGCATTGCTGCTATAAACATTCGGGTGCACATGTCCCTTTGGATCACTGCATTTGTGTCTTTGCTCAGTCATGGGTTAGCTCTATTTTCAACTTTTTGAGGAACCTCCATAGTGTTTCCCAGAGTGGCTGCACCAGCTTGCATTCCCACCAACAGCGTAGGAGGGTTCCCCTTTCTCCACATCCTCGCCAACTCCTGTCATTTCCTGACTGGTTAGTTTTACATTGGCCAGCTTTTAATGAGGGTCCCTGGAGGCTTCATGAGTGTGGTGAAGCAGGAGGGCATTTTCCTGCAGCTCCAGTAGGAGGGGTGGTGGAAGCATGGCTTTCAGGATGCATTCAGATGACCCAGAAAATCACAGTGAGTTCACATGCACTGTGAAGATAAAGTGCTGAACCTTAATTGGGTGGGGAAGGAAGAAAAAGAAACCTTGCCCTTGCCTCAGGAAGGGCAACACAACTGCCTGGGCTACAGGTCATGCTGTCCCTGCCTTGCCTGACACGGGCTTTGAGTGGGTTGGGAGGAGGGAGGAGAGCTCTTGTCCATTTCCCAAGTGTACTGAGGCATGACCAGAGGAGGAGGCTTAAATAATTCAGGAGATTTGACGTTAGCATCAGATCCTAACCTTGGGAATGACTTGTTTATCCAGCCACCCAGGCGTCCCTCCAGTTGCATTTTTAATGGGGCCCTTAGCTGCCCCTCTCTCTGCTGGGTGGCAGGAAGGGAAAGGAGTAGGATCATGGAGGCCCCCCCCCCCTTTTTGGGTGAGGTTTTGCTCTTTGCCAAGTACCGGTTGCCTGGATTTGTAAACTGTGTTGCTGAGCAAACAGATGAGGGTGGACAGGGCCTCGGATTGAAGGGAGAAGTGTGCTCATGGGTGGGGAGGTTTGCAGGAGGAAAGTCCTCATTTGTTTCTTGCCGGCTAAGGTGTTTTCGTGTCTCAGTGCTGGAAAGGCCTTCATGCATTTATAGAAGTAGTGAGAATAACCGAGCGGTGTGCTTGCCTGTCTCCCCAAAGGGAAGGAAGGTAGTGAGTTCTCCGAAGCATCCGGAGTTGCTGGGGCATTACCCAGAGTTCAGGTATGTGAGCAAGACAGGAGGAGCTCGCTGAGGGCTGTAACCAGATGCGTGTCCGCGCATGAGGATGGTCAGCCCACAGAACTGGGCTGTGTCAGGAGAGGGATGCTTTTCAATAGCAGGGACGATCGCTGCCACTAGAATATTGCAAATAGTTAAATCCTTAACATCCGGAAGTAAAAACACTTCCATCTTATTCCCAGAAATCGTATTTAACCTGTGTTATACTTTCCCTGATCCTCTATACTCTCTCTGACCCTCTAGACCCTGCCTGATGAACCTTTTTCTGAAGACTTGCCAAGATCATTAAGTAGATTTCTACTCGGTGGAAAAATTTGGCACTATTATTTGATCACGTTAATCAGAAAATGGAACATGTCATAAGCTTTAAGTCCATTAGATAAGAAGCAGTGTGGGAACAAAAATATGTACAACATCCAAACAAACCCAGATATATAAGGCATTAGTGGTAGGCAGCCTCTTTGTAGGCCCCTCCCATGTTGAATAGGGCTGATCAGGGTGACAGGTAGGAAACACTAGAGTATGACTTCCAAGGCTAGGTCATAAACGACACTGTAGTTTCTTCCTTGTTTCTTCTTGAGTCATTTGCTCTGAGGGAAGCCAGCTGCATGTTGTGAGGGCCCATAGGCAGCCTGTAGGAAGTCCCTTGTGTGGTGAGGGACTGAAGCCCCTTGCCGAGAGCCACATGAGTGTGCCATCTTGGGACTGGATCCTCCGGCCCCACTCAAGCCTTCAGATGACAGCAGGTTGGCATCCTGACAGTTTCATCAGAGAACCTAGCCAGAACTCCCCAACTAAGTCACTTCAAGACTCCTTACCTTCAGAAACTCTGTGAGCTAATAAATGGTCAGTGTTATTTTGGGCTGCTGAGCTTGGGGACAATTTGGCACGTAGTAATAGAGACCTAATACCATGGTTTGACAAAGCCATCTCTTCTGTATTGCTTTTCCTAACAGCCACTGACTCCTGGAGAAATACAGCAACCTGCCTCTCTGCTACTCTACTTATTTCGTTGGACTATTCTGGTTAGGTCATATGTCTCTCTCCTCAACTGGAAGGAGGGGCCATCTTACCTTTTATCTTTCTGACACTTTGCAGAGTGCTCACTAAATAGTCAGTGTGAATGAATCAGAAGGTACAACAGCCAAACAGAATACCAGCTTAGGGAGAGGTCGGGCTTCTAAGTCTGGCTCTGCTATTGACTTCCAGAAGTTTCCTGATCCTTGTTTTTTAATTTTTTGTTTCAAAAACAAGCCCCCAAATGGATGCATATACATATATGCTTGTGCACACATAGACAAGCTCAGGAAGGATAGAAAGCAATAAATGGTGATTGCCTTTGGGGACAAGTAGGCAGATGGGATGAGAGGAAAACTTTTTAAAAATCATGTCTAAAACCTTTCATGTCATTTGAATTAACCCATGTGCAAAGAAATAGGGGTACTGATCTGTGCCTGTACTAGGGGGCCACGAGGAACCCCTGAGTATAGTGAGAACTGTTCACTTTTTGTCCCTGGGGTCTCTGTCTCTGCGTTGTTCTTCACCTTCCATCTGGAGCCCAGGTCTATGGCTTCTGCGCCCACGGCTTCAGGTCCATTGGCTCATCTCCTTTCCCATGGCCACTGCCTTAGTTCAGCCTCGTTATGGTCAGCCTGGATGCTTGCAGCGATGCTCTTCCTGTTTCCCCTCCCGATCCAGCCCTCCCCACCACTCCCTCCCGCTGCAGGTGCACAGAATGCTGCATAAGTCACCTGCCTTTTCAGTGCTGGTCCTCACTGTTTTCTGTGATGAAGTCAGCCCTGGTCACACTACGGCATCTTTGTTGCCTCCAGAAAACTGTGTGTTTCTGTCCAACCCCCTGTCCGCCCCCGCCATGCTTGCTGCCTCCCAGCCCTTGCTTTGTGCTCCTTCCAGTCTGGCCTGCGTGGTACAGCAGACAGAGCGGACTCATGGGCCTGGTCTCCGCTGCTTATCGGCAGGGAGATCCCTTCTTTGGAGTACCGTATTTTATTTTGTAGAGTCATATTGCACATGACTTTTTTTTAAAATTCAATTTTGGTGCGCCAATCAGAAAAATACCCTCAATTTTTCTCCTCCTCTCCATCCTTGTAACTTCTGACCTCTTCGGGAGGTGGTCTGTGTTGGGGGTTCTTAGCTAGGCATGATTCTGCCCACTTGCCCTGGGGGACGTTTGACCGTGCCTGGAGACATTTTTGGTTGTCACAACTGGGGCAAAGCTGCTGGCGTCTGGTAGGTGGAGGCCAGGGGTGCCGCTAACATGTTACGACGCACAGCCGCCCCCCACCCCCGCCTGGAATCCGCGTGTGTGAGTGCTGCGTGTGTGTGAGCGCGCGCACGCATGTGCATTCTTTTCTTCTCATACAGATGACGGCTGTGTGAACTTAAGCATCGTTGGTGAGCGATGACTGCATCCTGTGGCAAACCACATCTGCCATCCCCACAATCCTCCTCTCTCTATTGGGAAAATAGTACTCCAGAGTTGTATGCAGTCTGGTGTCAGTTTGTCGCTTCTGATTTGCTGTCCCATGTCCTCCTCCTGGACTTCCCTTGGGTCCCTGGGCAACCCCCTGCCATCTTTCCTCTGTCTCTGGTCCGGTTAGCTGCCTGTCTCCGATGTCCTTCCCGCCCCTGTTCCTGCCCCTCCCATCTCTGCCACTTAGAACCCCTGTTGTCCCTTTGGGCTGAGCTCATACACCCCCTTCCTGGAGTCTGGGAGCTGTTGCCCTTTTTCTTGGAGATCCCCAGAGCCTTTGTCCCTCCGGGAACACATTGTCTCGTCTTGCCCACAGCTGTGTATTCACTGGGCTCATGGAGCATCATGCGAAGTGATGGCATCCAGCATTCACAGCAGAAATACAAAGGGGACGATTTTGTCCCGCATAGGCAGGGCAGGAAAAGTGACTTCCCCAAGAGGGCATGAGGCGTGGATGGAGTCTTGGGAGCAGTGAAAGTTAAGTGAGGTGACTTACAGGTGAGAAAGGGCATTCCAGACAGAGGGAACATCATATGCTGGCGCATGGGATGCTTTGGGGTTGTTGTCTCCTGAGACTTTTAGGGCTAGCCATTTTCCTTATTCATTTTGGAATCCTCCTTAGTCTTACCCTAGACAGCCGACAGATGTGTTTCTGTGTTCGTGTGCTTACTTATTCACCAAAATAGTTTTCAGTGCCTTCTCTATCTGACATAGTGGATTGAGACATATTGTCAGTGGCAGATGGATTGCAGTAGAAAGCCATTAGAGGGGTAGTGTCCTCTGCAGTGATGAGATGTGGCCTAGTGAGTCCTGAGCTACCGATGAAGTCATGTGTTCCTGGTGACCACATGCGCAGATCCTGGAAATGTGTGTTAGCACAAGTCAGAGGCAGATGTAATGGAAAATTCCTCCCGGGTTGGTTTCACGAGAGACAAACTAAAGGGCAAGATGTCCGTTCCACAGGGTGATTGCAGCAGTTTTCCCAGTGAAGGAACAAAGTAATGTTGTTTTGTCAGCAGCGAGTAGGAGTTGGGTGGGAGAAGGGACAGGGGAGAGGCTGGTTCCTTTCTTAGGAAATTCCGAAGTTGCAGATGGGCCTTTTCCTTAGGGACTTACAGACGAAGTGGAAAATATGGCCCAGGGCACATATTTCTCCCTTTAACACTTTTCCTCGTTTTCTTTCTTTTTGTTAAATTTCTGCATATGTTTCTCAAGTGTGTGGTCCAGAGGGAAGGAATACTCATTGCGTCTGGATTTAGGGAAACTCTGAGTCCACTTATGGTTAGAAAAAAAGGCTGGATGTGCATCAGAGACTTTTTGGAACAAGACTGGGGATAAAGTCAGGCAAGTAAATGGCAGAGCCCAGGAGAGGTGGCATTGAGAAGGATCTGAAAGTTTTTGGGCAGATGTGGCAAAGGAGTATGTGACAAGTTTGCCTTTTCCATCCCTGCATTGCTCAAGAGCCTAGAGAGGTCTGTCCTGCACCAGGAAAAGTGTGGCCAGATGACCAGGCAGGGAAGCCTCCAATGCCTGCAAATTTAATTGGAAAGCATGGAGTTCTTCATGGCTTTGGAGCAAGAGCCAAGGCATTAAGAAGCTCTGGAAGGTAGGCCCTGGGGTTGTCCTCCAGAGTCTGCATGGGGAAGTCGCTAGAGCCAGTTGGATTTACACATGTGACTCTGAACTTGAGTCCAGCATGTGCCAAGCTCAAAGGAGCAGTACACCGTTAGAATCCCACATGCTCTCTGATCTACAGGGTCCTCTCTGCCCTGCCAGGTATTTTTCTTCTACGTCTCTTAGCCCCTGACCTTATGTGAGAAGAAGAGTCCCACCACTTCTCTGGAACTTGGTTCCTTGAGACTCCAGGTTGCCAGCACCGACCTCGCCGGCTCAGCTCCCTTCTCCCCATCCTGTTACGACCAGTCTCCTTTGCAGCCCCAGCTTCCTGGCCTCCGTGTCTCTGTCTCAGTGACCCCTCTGGGCGGAGGCAGGTGCATGTGCTGTGTACCGTGAACTTCCCACTGCTGAACTGGGGAGGAAACGTGGCTGGCAGGTGGTGACCTCTGGCTGGTTTGGGCCCTGCAGAGAGCCAGGGTTAATGATTCACTGTACCTCTCCGCAGCCTTCCATATTGACCTTGACAAAACTGGTGGAAATGAGTCAGAGTCTGGCCTGGCATTGAGCTAACAGGATAATATGACCCAGAAATAACTTTTGGGTTGAGAGGTTGCTGCTGCCTCTGTGTTTACAGTGAACATTCATCTACGTCGGTCCTGCCTGCATCCAGCAGGGGACAACTGTTTGCTCACCATATTCATGGCATCCATGAGATCAAGATGTCATCCCGGGTCAGGGGGCCTGGCTTCAGGTGGAGTCACTCCTCGTGCTGGGGAACAAGAGCCGCACTGAGGGCTCGGTGGGAAGGTAGGCGGAGAGGCCCACCACCGGCCTCCACCACACAACCTTCATTTTAAACTCATAGCCCCCTTTCTTTTCTTTCTTTTTCCTTTTCCTTTCTTTTTTTTTTTTTTTCCTCAAAGATTCCATTTATTTATTTGTCAGAGAAAGAGTACAAGCAGAGGGAGAAGCAGGCTCCCTTCCCCACAGAGCAGGGACCCCCCAGGCAGGGCTCGATCCTAGGACCCTGGGATCATGACCTGAGCCAAAGGTAGATGCTCAGAAAGGTGGTTGGATAGGAATTTGGGGGCTGGGAATATTAGGACATGAGAGACAGAGGAGTCAGGAGTTTGAGTCCACGACCTAGACGCAGTGATCCTAGACGCAGATCAGCCAGTGTTGGTTTCACTGCAATGTTAAAAACATGTGGTTACTAAATAAAGGGCTTTGAAAATAAAATGTGAGGTGTGAGAAATTTGAAACTTTAGTCACCCAAGATGACTAGCCTCTGCCTCCTGATTGTAGGGACTCTCTGTTGATAGCGTTGAGCATAGGTGTGAAAATATGCATTGGATTTAAGGTTTAAAAGAGTTCCAAGTGGCATTTATGGTTCTGTGAAGAGAGGACTGTAGTCCAGTAAGTTGTGGCTGTCTCTTTGGTCTCTGAGCAGGATTGAAGAAACACCCCTGGAAAGATGTCAAAAGAAGAATTTAAATCATTCAGATCCAGTCCTTGAGAATGATAAGAGAAATATTCACTTTTTAAAAATGTATACTGTAGCTGAGAATTGATACAGCCTTTTCAAGAGGAGGCAGACACATTCTTGGTTCCCAGTTGATCTGTCTGTAAGCTCAAGGCATTGCTCAGTGGGTCTAGGACCTTGTTCACACCAGCTGGCTTGGGGCCATCTCCCTTTCTCATGAAACCAACTTTCTTTGATATGTCATCGGAGATTTTCTCTTTCTTCCAAATCATTCCTTGATGAACAATACTGTAACAGCCTCTCCTTTGTATCTAGACAACAGATCAACCAATAGTATCTTATTAGTTCTAAATTTTTTTGGGGGGGGTGGATTCCTTGGGATTTTCTATATTTACAACAGCATCGTCTGGGTCAGTTTTCTTTCTTCCTTTTTGAATTGTATGCTTTTTACTTCCTTTTCCTGCCTTACTGTGTAGGCTAGCACTTCCAGTACTCTGCTGAGTAAGAAAGGTGAGCCTGGGTGTCTTTGCTTTATTCCCAATCCTAGGGCAAACGCATTCAATCTTTTACCATTAAATCCAGTGTGAGTTACAAGTCTTTTGTAGGTGCTCCTTATCAGGTTTAAGATGTTCCCCTCTAGTCAGAGTTTCTGTGTGTTTTTATTTTTGTTTATGGTTTTATGAATGGGCGTTGAATCGTGTCAAGATGCTTTTTCTGCATCACTGATCTGATCATGTGATTTTTCTGCTGATTTGCAAACATTAAACCAGTCCTGCATCCCTGAAATAAACTCCACTTAGTCTTAGTGTTTAATTCTTTTTATATATTGTTGAATTGTACTTGCTATTATTTTGCTTAGGATTTTTGTGTCTATACCTGTAAGGGATATTGGTCTATAGTTATGGGTTTTTTTGTGTATGTTCTTTTGGTACCATCTTTGTCTGGTTTTGGTTTCAGACAAATTGACCTCATCAAATGAATTAAGAATGTTTCTTCCTCTTCTGTTTTCTGGAAGATATTCATTAGAAGACATTCATTAGAAGACATTGAATAGAATTCATGTTTATTCTTCTTTAAACACTTGGTAGAATGCTCTAGCAAAACCATCTAGGCCTGGAGATTTCATTTTGAAAATTTTTAAATTATGAATTCAATTTCCTTAATAAATATGGGACAGGTAAATGATCTGTTTCATCTTGGGTAATCTGTGGTAGTTTATGCTTTTCAAAGAACTGGCTCATTTCTTCTAGGTTGTCAAATTTACGTATAGAGTTGTTTGTAGTATTCCTATAGTATCCTTTTAATGCTCACAAGCTCTATGGCAATACCCTGTTTCACTCTTGATATTACTAATTTGTATTTTATCTTTTTTTGTCATTTTTGCCAGAAGTTTGTCAATCTTACTGATCTTTTAAAAGAATCAGCTTTTTGTTTCATTTACTTTTTTTCTGTTGTTCTTATGTTTGAAGTTTCACTGATTTCTGCTTTTATCTTTATTATTTCCTTCCTTCTGTTTATTTTGAGTTTATAATGCTCTTCCCTTTCTAGGTTCTTGAGGTGGCAGTGTAGATTATCCTTGAATTTCCCCCTCAGCATGGATTTAACTGTGTTTCATAAATTTTGTAATGTTGTATTTTAATTTTCATTCAAATGAATGTATTCTTTTTTCTTTCAGGCTTTTTTGACTCTTTATTTAGAAGTGGGTTGCTTAACTTCTAAGTGTTTGGGTATTTTCCTGTTGTCTTTTCTTTTGATTCCAGTCGAATTCCATTTTGGTGAAAGAACACACTGGCATGATTTCAGTTCTTTTAAATTTGTTGAGATTTGTTTTATGGCCCAAAATATGGTTTATTGTGGTATATGTTCCCTGAGTTCTTTTTTTTTTTTTTTTAACGATTTTTATTTATTTATTTATTTGACAGAGAGAAATCACAAGTAGGCAGAGAGGCAGGCAGAGAGAGAGGAGGAAGCAGGCTCCTCACTGAGCAGAGAGCCCGATGTGGGCCTTGATCCCAGGACCCTGAGTTCATGACTTGAGCCGAAGATAGACGCTTAACCCACTGAGCCACCCAGGCACCCTGTTCCACGAGTTCTTGAGAAGAATATATATTTTACTAGAAAAGGACTTTGAAAATTATTTATTTATTTATTTGAGAGAGAGAGAGAGAGAGAGAGAGAGAGAGAGAGAGAGAATGAGTGAGCAAACAAGCCTGAGTGGAGGGTAGAGGAGTGAGCAGAGGGAAAGAGACAAGCATACTCCCCGCTTAGCAGGGAGCCTAACTTGGGGCTTTATCCCAGAACCCCGGGATCATGACCTGAGCCAAAGGCAGACACTTAATGACTTAGCCACCCAGGCATCTCAGAAGAGGACTTTAAAATAGTAAATATGGTTGAATCTCAGGGATAAAAATAAAGGATCTTTTATCTGGGCAATAGAAAGACTGTTTCTAGTTGGACAAGCCACTCAACCACTCACAGCCTTAGTTCTGTCATCAACAGAATCCTTTTTTTAGCAGTTTACAAACTCACCTATGTTTGCAAGCTAAAATCAAGTTGTAGAGGATATATAAAATGTCATATTTGCCATTTTTCCCACTCAGATAATAATTTTATGGAATTTTTCTGTTTCATAGTTGCTTTAGTAAAAGAGATGATAGAAAAACTTGCTTTAAAATAATTTGAGGGTGCCTGGGTGGCTCATGCCTTCAGCTCAGGTCATGATCTCAGGGTCCTAGGATCGAGGCCCGCATTGGGCTGTCTGCTCGGCAGGGAACCTGCTTCCTCCTCCTTTCTCTCTGCCTGTCTCTCTGCCTACTTGTGATCTCTCTCTGTGTCAAAAAAAAAAAAAGTTTATAATAATTTGAATAATGCATAAGAGTATAAGATAGGAAAAAATAAATATATGTTTCAGAACAAACATATTTTGACAACACATATTTTCCTCTCACGATGTATTTGGAGTGTCTTTAGGTGAACAAGTGCAGTGTAGAACATCTGCATTTTCTTTATTGGCAGCTGCACAGCCCCCCGGACAATGATTTAATAGAGGTTTAGCCACCTGCTACCTTTTCTGGTGCCCCAGCCTCACTGAGCTCTAGCCTAGCATTCTCCTTCTAGAGAAATCGAAGAGCCTGCCAAGGTAAGTCAGTAAACCAGACCAGAGTCAGGAGAGCCAGACTTTGAGTTTATGAGCAGCTGAGTCAGGGGATGGAATCAGAAATGAGGGTGAGTCAGGAGCAGGGCCCAGGCTACTTAGACAAGCTGAGGTGATGACCTTGTTGGATCAGCTGCCTTCTTGATACTTCAGGACAGGGTTGGGCTCAGTTGTGCTGAAGTCTGAAATTTTATCTCCCACAGGGCTTGGCTACCAGATGTGGCCAAAAAATTTGGCCCTGGTCAAGCTTCCCTACCTCTCCTTTATTAAATTACCTGTCAGAAAAATGTAAACCAAACCTTAGGGTCCCGCGACACTGTTTTTCTCTGTAGAAATGGAAATGGTATCATTGCAAGGGTCAGGGAGAGGGTGGGGAGGGAAGAAAGAAGGAGGTGAGTAACAGTGAGTAAGAGAGAAACACAGCCTTGGAAAGCAGCATAGACACTGGATGCTTCTGGAAGAAGTAAACTGTTATTATCATGAAGTATGCTAGCTTCTACCTCTCAGGTAAATCTGCCCAGTCCTCCTCTGCCTCACTTGTCCCATCTGAGTCCTTAAACTGGAGTCCCTTCCCATAGCCATGGTTTGATTGAATGGGTGAGAATAAGTTGTCAAGAGTGACCTTCATACATTTATACCAAGTAACCAGATTAGTGTTGGAGACATTGAAAATCCAGAGGAGTTGAGGTCTTAGCAGAGTAGTAATTGGGTGAGGACTTCCATTTTATTTATATTGAGTGTGACCGTGTTGATTTTGAAGTGCCTTTGGGATGTCCAAAGAAGGGTCTTTGGCACAAGAGAGAAACTACCTGGAGTTACCAATTTTGGTTGGCCTCAATGGGCACTCAAAATAATGAAATGATTCTAAGGAAGACGCTGTTTGAATTCTGCCCTAGTTTTATATTCCCACTGAGAGGACATGTTCTAGAACTTCTTACTGATGTCACAGCAATTGTAGGCCTGGCCTTGCCTGCCATGCTTGAAGGACTGTGGAGATAATTCACTTCTTTGGCACTGTTCTTTCCTAGCGCAATTTAACCATTTTCCTGATGCAAGGTGAGATTTTAGCAGAGGAAAGCTTTTTAGTGGACAGCCTTAAAGGCTTTGTACCAGCACAGTCACACCGAACTCTGACTGCACAGCACATAGGAAAGACTAAGATCATACTCTATATTGTGTGCATGTATTTCGGAGAAGTGGGGTTGAGTTTGCAAATTCCTATTTATTATGAAGATCTGAACCCCCACTCCTTGGGGGATGAGTTTGTCCAAGTTAATAAATGAGTTTCAAAGAACAACTTTTCCTTTCTCTTCTTGAGTTTATTTAACCTTCTTAGTTTTCTTTCTCTTGAGTCAACATTACTTATTTTCAGATATGTAAAGCCACAAAAAAAAAGGTTATTAAAGAGGAATGTTGGTTTACTTTTGTTTTTATGGGCAAGAATGATGCTTAGTGGGAATATTTGACATACTGGCTTAGAATACAGTTTTTTATACTAATGTTTTTAGGAATTTTAAGGGGCTGGTGTTCTCTGATAATTGGTAATAAGTGTCATTGGGTGTTACCTAATAAATCTATATACTTGGATTTTTCTTTTTGTTCACATTATTTATATTTTTAAGAGGGCCCAAGGTTGGGGCACCTGGGTGGCTCAGTCAGTTAAGCATCTGCCTTCAACTTATGTAGTGATCTCAGGGTCCTGGGATTGAGCCCTTCATGGGGCTCCCTGCTCAGTAGGGAGTCTTCTTCTCCTTCTCCGTCTGCCCCTCCCTGCCTAGCTCATGTGTACGCATGCTTGCTCTCTCTCTCTCTCTCTCTCAAATAAATAAATAAATAAATAAAATCTTAAAAAAAAAAAAAAGGCCCAAGATTGAGGCAGGTATCTATATGGGACTAGGTGATTAGAACTGTGTTTAGTTGCTGGCTTTGTAGATAGTGTTGTTGAGAATCTTGCCCATACTGGCTTCTTTCCTTCTCATAATCTGCAGGCCTAGAATTAGAGGTCTTGTCTTCTGTCCAAATGAACTAGAGTTAGGTCCAAGTTCAGGTGCTGCTAGGTATGAAAATAACAGCCTTAAGATAGCTTTTCTTGAAAAGAGTCTCCAGTATTCTACAGTCTGCATATATTACAGGGTATATGAAGTGTACAAGCTTTGTAGTGACCATTTGTTTAGAGTATATATCTAAGAGTAGCGTCTTTGGGGGCATAGAGTAACTCTATGTTTAATTGTTTGAAGAATTACAAGACTGATCTTCAAAGTGATTGTGCCATTTTACCCTCCCACCAGCAATGTGTGAGGGTTCCAATTTCTTCCATTCTCCCCAGCACTTATTATTATTCATCTTTTGGATCATAGCCAATGTAATGGTGTGAAATCACATCTCATTGTGGTTTTGATTTGTACTTCCTGATGACTAATCTTTTCACGTGCTGATTCGCCATTTGTATGTCTTCTTCAGAGAACTGTCTGTTCAGGTCCTTTGCCCAATTTTTAATTGGATTTTTAAAAAATTATTGTGTTGTAGTAGTTCTTCATATATTTCAGATTCCAGTCTCTTTTCCACATATGTAATCTGTATATATTTCTCTCATTCTTTGGATTATCTTTTCACTTTATTGATGCTGTCTTTTGAAACACAAACATTTTAAATTTTCATGATGTCTTGTTAATGTATTTTTGTTGTTGTTACTTGTGTCATATCTAAGAAACCATTACTTAAACTAAGGTCATGATGACTTACTCAGCAAAGAGTTTCATCATTTTGGTCTTATAGTTTTTATAGTTTTGACTCCTACGTTCAAGTCTGTGATCCACTTGGACTTAATTTTTGAAGATGGTGTGGGCTTAAGTTTCTAACGTCATTTTTTTTTTTTTTGCATGTAGATATCAGGTGTCCCCTCACCATTTGCTAAACGGGCTATTTGTACCCTAATGAATGATTTTAGCACTGTCTGCCCCCATTAAGGTGTGCTTCCTAGGCCCCTTACCACATAAGTTGTTCCCCAGACTTCAGGTTTGGGGGTGAGGCCTGGATGTGAGGAAACTAGAAAAGAGGCTGTTCAAACCAGAAGGGACTGAGGCAGCACTAACTGCTAAGTTCAAGTTGTTGTTCCTGCTGTCCCAAATGGGCGGGAGATTGTCAGGAAAATTCAACTGGTTGTAGAAAATAAAGAGTGCCATCTTCCCTGACTGTCTGAAGGTTCTGTAAGCACATTTTTGACCCTCCTGGGCTTGCAACCTTACTGAGGTCTCTTGGTTACTTGGAGAGATTCAGTGATGGACATAGTTCTCTGTTGTTGCCTGGGAATTCACACATGGGCAATAGTAGGGAGTCAGGACAGTGGGAGAAAAGGGGAAAAAATGCTTAAGTAATAGAAGGCAGGAGTTCCTCAGAAGGGCTCTGTGACCTCAGGCATTGAGGTGACCTGAGGAGGGCACTAGACAAACAACTTCTGAGGTCCACTCTTTTTTTTTTTTTTTAAGATTTTATTTATTTAGGGGGGGCGCCTGGGTGGCTCAGTTGGTTAAGCGACTGCCTTCGGCTCAGGTCATGGTCCCGGAGACCCGGGATCAAGTCCCACATCAGGCTCCCTGCTCGGCAGGAAGCCTGCTTCTCCCTCTCTCACTCCCCCTGCTTGTGTTCCCTCTCTGGCTGTGTTTCTCTTTGTCAAATAAATAAAAAAATCTTTAGAAACAACAACAAAAAAAGATTTTATTTATTTAGGGGCGCCTGAGTGGCTCGGTTGGGCGACTATCTTCGGCTCAGGTCATGATCCCAGAGACCCGGGATCGAGTCCCACATCGGGCTCCCTGTTCAGCGGGAAGCCTGCTTCTCCCTCTCTCACTCCCCCTGCTTGTGTTTCCTCTCTGGCTGTGTTTCTCTCTGTTAAATAAATTAAAAAAAAATCTTTAAGAAAAAAAAAATAAAGATTTTATTTATTTATTTGACAGAGAGAAACACAGTGAGAGAGGGAACACAAGCAGGGGGAGTAAGAGAGGGAGAAGCAGGCTTCCTGCTGAGCAGGGAGCCCGATGTGGGGTTTGATCCTGGGTCTCCAGAATCATGACCTTAGCCGAAGGCAGTCGTTTAACCAACTGAGCCACTCAGGCGCCCCTGAGGTCCTCTCTTACATTAGGGCTCTCTTTACTCTGTCCGTATTGGTGGAATTGACGATGTTGTCAACATGGTGGACTTTGCTGTTTAGAAACCAGATTCTATCTGGTAGTGCCAGAAAGTAAGGAAACACTGAAGACACACACACACACACACACACACACACATATATTGATGCAGGTATGGCAAAGGGGCTCAGGAGCACATTGTGGCTTTCTTCCACAGAGGACAATGTGGAAAGAGGAAAAAAAAGAGTAACTTTTTTTTTTTTTTTTTTTTTGGTTAGAGAAATGTGACAAACACTGGTGATCAAGGTCAGCAACAACAGTGATTGATTATACCGATAGCATATAGCCTTGGTCTGATGTAATGAGAATGCACTTACTTTCCGTGGTCTTCTTCCCTCAAACCCATAAACCTAATATGCAGAAATTACCAGTAGACAAATTCCAGTTGAGGGGCGTTCTGCAAAATATCTGACCTATACTCTTCACACCTGGATGTTCTTCAAAACTAAGGAACATCTTTGGAACTGTCTTAACCTAGAGGACCTAAGGAGACAGGATGACCAAATATTATGGGTGCCCTAAGTAGAATCCTGGAACAGAAAAAGGGCATTAAGTAAAAACTAAGGAAAATTAAATGAAGTATGGGCTGTTGTTAATAATGTATCGATACTGGCTCATTAATTATGACAAATGTACCATACTAGTAAAAGATGCAATCATAGAGGAAACTGAGTGTGGGGTATATGGGAACTTTAAGTTAGCTAAGCAATCCTTCTCTGTTCTAAAACTTTCTGAAAAATAGATTTTATTGGACAAAGTAAACCTACCTGGTGAAATCCTCTAACACTCAGTTAAGCACCTGTTCCTTGAGGTCATGTCGAACCATCTCCTTTCGATGGCACAGCTTTCTCCGTTGCATGTCCTGTGTAGCCCTGTTAGCTCTCACGCACATTACATTGTGGTTAACGCGCTCGTGTCTACCCCCCAAGACTGTGCTCTCCTCGTTCATCTTTATGCACCGCCTTGGGCACACAGCGAGTACTCACAGGATTATTAGCTGATGGAATGAAGAATTGAGCATCAGAACAAATGAATCCGCTGTGTGTGTGACCGTTTTCTGTAATTATGGTCCTTGTACTCAGAGATGCCCACTTTGTGGTCAAGAAGTAGAACAGGAATGGGTACTGATGCCATGATGCAGGAAGAGAAATGCCTGCTCTGTCTGCGCTAAAGCCCACCATAAGTTCACAATGAGATGTTCTTGGTAAAAGTGCTCTTAAAAACGGGGTTCATCCCGAGTGGGGTTCACATGGTGCTGGTGGCACCAACTCCCCCCTCCCCACCACACCAGCTTCATGCCCAGGGATTTCTCCTTAAAAGGCTTTATTTTTTCATTTAAGGCTTTCACTCTTTGCCATTCACAGGTAGGAGGACTAATCTGGAGGAGCTGACTTTATTTATTCACCAAAGACTTTGATTTCTCAGACTGATGAGGGCAGAATGAAGGAGAGCGGGCAGGGATGAAGATAGGCACTCCTTCATGGAGGGCTTAGAGGGTCTGACCCTCTTAGTGGTCCCAGAAGATGAAGTAGGTCTAATCTGATTTAATTCCTCAGAGGCATCACACACATTTCAGAATAACACTTGCAGTTTTACCAAACAGCACGGTCCAAATATTAAGGGTGATCAGGCTCTCATTTGGAAGGGAAATTTCCCTGAGCAATAGGTTTGCAACTTTGTTTACATCCTGATATTTTTTTTTTATAGGATGAATCTGACACCACTCACAAAGGCATGTATGATAAAATAAAAAAATATGGGAAATTCAAATACAGTTAATCCTGGGGTAAGAGCCTGAAGGCAAATTAGAAAGGTGGCCCTGAGATTCCTGGTGGTCAGAGTGAAAAAAGAAACACGATCCACCTCATGATGTTTGCTATTCATAAGGGGGTAAAAACACTTCCTCAGGGGCAAGTAAAGCTTCTCTTAACATACAATTTTGAAAATTATATCCATGTTTCTTTCCTAGCCCAGAGGTATGGGGACTCTGTGAGCAGAAAGAGAAGACAGATATTAAGATCCAGACATGTCTGCTGTTATTTGTACCAGCTTTAGGCTCACCCATGACCGAGAGAGAAATAAGTCATTGCCCTGGAGCTCAAACAGCCCTTGGAGTATGGGCATTGTATTTCCAGATTTTACTTTCACATTGAGAATTATGGTAACACATCTGACCTTCTGCACTAGTGGGAAAAGGGGACTAGTTAAGCAGACCAATGTGGGTATGACTATTTATGATTCTGAGGTCTGGTTTAAGATCAGGAATAAATAAGGCAAGAAAAGACAGTATATTAGACTAGAACTAATGCTTTTATTTATTTTTATTTTTTATTTTTTATATTTTTTAGAGATTTTATTTATTTATTTGACAGAGAGAAACACAGCCAGAGAGGGAACACAAGCAGGGGGAGTGAGAAAGGGAGAAGCAGGCTTCCTGCTGAGCAGGGAACCCGATGTGGGGCTTGATCCTGGGTCTCCGGGATCATGACCTGAGCCGAAGGCAGTTGCTTAACAACTGAGCCACCCAGGTGTTCCAGAACTAATGCTTTTAATAGTGAATTCATGATTTCAAAATTTGCAGTGACTTAATGTCAATAAAGGTCAACTGCGTCGATCCTCTTGTCCGTCTTTGGAAAATAATCAATGTTTGAGTAAGAGCTGAAGAAAGAGGTAATCCCTGAAAGTCATCAAAAACTCACAGAAGTCATGTGCTTTTCCTTTTAACAGAGATACTAGGCAAGGAGATTGGAGTTACAGAGAGATTTGGAAGGAGTTGCCTAGTGATAGATGGCAGGATTCTTGGCCCCGTTCTATGAGCTTCTTTTCCTTGACCGGAAGACCCAGAGCAGACAGAGAGAGCCCAACTACGAGAGCATGGATTTGAGATCCAACATGATCGCACAGGCAGACACAAAGGACTACAAATCAGCTTGATTAAACTGAAAAGAGGTAAAATGACACCTCTTGTTTCTTTTTCCTTCGTTTTTAGGGATTAAGTATAGAACGGAGGATGGAAGGCTCAGGAGGCCTGTTGGATGGCCGTAAGCTCCGCTGTGTCAACCCTGAAGCCAACACAGATAGCCTCACGTGCTTTGAGTCAGCATGCCATCAGACTCGGGTCCTCTAGAGCACCATCTGCTGGATACAGTGACACTGCGATTCTTAAATTCTGTTCTTGCCCTCTGCTGCGGTTACCATAGGCAGTTAATGATTTCCCCCACTGGGGGTATTCAGCAAATGACAAATATCTATTGAGCTCCAGTTGTTAATAGGACACTGGTCCAGGCATTGTGGCTGAGGAGATAGCTGAGAAGTGGTCTCCCTCTCCAAGAAACCCTGACTTCTGTCCTCAGTCTGTGCAGGTGAGGCATGAAGTCTTTGGCCACTGTTGGACTCCCCCTGAACTCATAAGAATAAGATGAACAATACTCAGAGATGTAAGAAGCACTGGCTGGGGGTATGAGCCTGAAAATCACTTAAATCTTACAAGTCAAGGAAGGCTCCACAGCTCATCCTTTTTATATGCCTGTGCTCTTGCCATGTAAACATTTTGCATTTATAGGATCATCTAGTGACTGTTTTAAAGGCGTAGCTGTCATATGAGTGTTTGTGACTGTAGAGTGTGCAGTGAGAAGGCCCTGTGTTCTGAACCGGAGGCCAAGAAGCTTTGTTTATGATGGAAACACAAAGAACTCTCTTTCTTGTCTCCTCCTCTGTAGGTTTCTGCTGTGGTTCTGTTGAAATCCAGGGTGTGAAAGAGCTTGTCTTGGCCACTGTCCCATTCCTTGGTCCTTTTTTCCCCCTCTGCATCTAGACTCAGCATTTAACACCCCTCACTCATGAGCAGCTTATAATAAACTACTAGTATAGACGGTTAGGCCGTTAAAAATAGAAATACAAAATGAAGAAGCATTAGGAAGAATGGACTTTATTTTGGGAAAGGCCCCAATCCCATGAACTTTTTGTTCTTTCTGTTTGGGGCTAAATGGACCTGATTCTTTACTTTAGGCTAATTGCAAACTGGTGTGTATTATATTTTCCGTCCCAGAACGACTGGATTATGTGTTTCTCTGTTCATTCCTGAACCCCAGCCACTCCTGATGGTGCACAGCGTTCAGCCAGTATCCCATCCAACAGATTTTGGCCAAGGGTGTTCCCTGGAAACTTGAGTGTCTAGGCATGAGCTCACACACTGGCACTTTTGCCATCCCTCTGAATCTCTCCATATGCTTCTTGTAGAATACTGATTATAAAGCCAGAAGGTAGCTCCTCTTCTCTGGAGGCAGTCACTTTGTCTTTGCTCTTTTCTTTCTTTCTTTTTTTTTTTTTAAGATTTTATTTATTTGACAGAGAGAGAGATCACAAATAAGCAGAGAGGCAGGCAGAGAAAGAGGAGGAAGTAGGCTCCCAGCCAAGCAGAGAGCCTAATGCAGGACTCGATCCCAGGACCCTGAGATCATGACCTGAGCCAGAAACAGAGGCCCAACCCTCTGAGCCACCCAGGCACCCCGATCTTTGCTCTTTTCTTAGGGATTTATCATCCATTGGTTGTATGACAGGAGCTGTGAAGATGGTTGTTCATCACCTCGAAACTCTTTGAGGACAGGTCTTCTTTTTCTTTGCATCCTTCCAGGGACTTCATAGGTTAGAGAATCAGCTTGGTGATACTCCATGGGTCATGAAACCGTGGACCATTCCTATAGTTCCTAGAGGAGGTTTCTCCTGCAAGGCCGCTGAACGACCTTGCACGCGTCACCCGGAACCCGGTTGTGAGCAGCTCATTTGCATTATATCATTAATGGTCTTGCTTTGTCAGTCAGCTTATGAACCACGAGGCTTGCCTTGTGTTGGTCTCTTTACCGACTTCCTCGTGGACTGTAAGACACAGTGACTCCGAGACTGCTGCCAGTTCTCATACCTTGAGTGTGTTTTGACCTGTCTTCATAGCAGGCAGGCCTCCCTTCTGTGTCAAGAATTCCTCATGCCAATTGCCTCCTGCTTTCTTTAAAAGCAAACTTATTATAAAACCTGAATTTCTGGTTTTATACCTTGGTGACTCTCAGAAGCAGCTTTGCTTTGACCTTTTGACCTAGGAGCACTACCAAGGAGAGAAGGAAAGGACTATGGTGAACATCAGCCTTCGGAATGGTCAAGCTGTCTGGGAAAATAGGAAAGCAGAGCCATCCTCCTGTTCCCAGGTTCTGTGGGTGACGGCATGGATGAGCAGTTTTGGGGGAGGTGCTTATAAACAACAAGAAAGAGAGTTAAGCTAGTACACATTGTCTTGGGGGGTGTTTAATGCCACTTGGATGATGACCAGCATTATTTGCTGTTGCAGCCTTGGTTAATATCATGTAAAGGGTGAAGGAGTTCAGAAGGCATCTATTTTCTTAGGAAAGCGTAACTTTAGAAGCATATAAAGTAACTAATTGACAAGAAAAATGAAAGCATACTTCTGCAAGGCCAAGAATGTCTTAGCGATCCAGATAAATGTTTCTTGGAAAAGCGAAACTGATAACCAGGAGTGATATGGAGAGAAGCCTCATGAGCTCTGGGGTGCAGAGATAAGATAAACGGGTGAAAGACAAGAGGAGGAAATGTGTGTTTTTAGGGAAAATATTCGCAGGGTTGATCTAAAGTGCAACTGGATATGCTCACAAAGGCAACAAGTACATTCAAAACGAGAAAGAAACCCAACCACCCATTTTCTTTGTAGAAAAACCAAAAAGTAACCACTTTCAAGAAAATGGTTCTTCTTAAAACCAAAAAGTAACCACTTCCGAGAAAATGGTTCTAATTATCAATGGAATTGTTCACAGAACCAACCGAGAGTTGTTCTTGATCCGATGTTTGGGTTAAACACAGTCCTCTACTCCCTAACGAGTCCCTTTTGTAGAGGAATTCCCGAGGTGCTCAAGAAAGAGGTTGGTGGCCTGGGTCCTGTGGTTAGGGAAACCTGATTTGAACCCTGGCTGTGCGTGATTTGGGGCACATGGTTTTCCCATCTGTCGAATGGGGACAATAACAGAGCCGCAGAGCTGTGGTGAGGGTGACTTTGGATTGTGGGCAGCAGGGTCCTTGGCGCTCTGCACGTGTGACAGATGGGCATCTGTAGGCCAGGGAGGAGAGGAGAGGGGAGGCCTGCAGGGGAGCTGGCTGCACTTCAGTGTGAGCGGCACCCCATCAATAACAACAGAGCGGCAGGTACCCGGCCCCACATGCTACCCAGGGTGGCTGTGGAAATAGAAGGACAGGCAGTGCTTTTCCCAGTGGCTGCAGGTCCCCATGGGGACTGGCACAGCCGGTGACCACATCAGCCCTACAAGAAGGAATGTTTTGGGCCAGAGGGCCTATTTGTTTGCAGTGTGTGCGCCTCCTCTGCCCCAGCAGGCGGAACTAGCTGTTTGCTTTTGTGGAACAAAGAACAGGCCTGGTTAGGTTGGGGGCTGGGGAGTGGAGGGTCGGGTATGGTTCCTTACGGGGACTCCTCCGATAAAGGCTAGGAGGAGCTAGGAAGAGTGTCTGGTGCGTGTCTCCCCGCGGCAGAGAGGGAGCAGGCTGAGGACACGCACACACATGCTGAGACTGGGAAACAGCCAAGTCAAAGCCCACAGGGAAGGGTCATGTGGCACCAGCCCCTCTTAATCTAGGTTTCTTAGTCTAATATTCAATAGAATATTATGGAGGACAGCGGCCAGCCGTAGAGTGGGATTAAAGAGAGGCCTGCAGTTCCCAGAAATGGGGCGGTTCCACAGCAGCAGAGGGGTTAGGTTAGGAAGGGCAAGGCCCGGGGCCCCCCCGCAGAGTCTGCACACCCAGGCTTGGGGCCATGGTGAGCTGAGTGCATGGGCTGGTGGCGAAGATGTGGGCTGGCCCTCACAGGCACGTGGGGGAGGGCCGCCCCCAGGCTCCCCTGGTGGAATGCAGCCCTGCGGACCTTCAGGGAGAGGTTCACTTCTCCCACAGGCGCAGGAGGCTTCGTGCCAGGGGAGATGGCTTAAGAGACAGTCTCCTGGAGCAGAGTCAAGAGCGCTTGCTGGCTTCCTTGCCTTGGCGTGCACAGCCTTTGCCTTCCCTCTCTGTAGCACCGAGCACTTTGTAGCTTTACCTGCACACCCAGGTGGAGGGAGGGCTCCCCTGCCCCCTGTCCCTCGGTCCCTTAGCACTTGGCTTATGTCTCCACTATGGAATATACCCTATTGTACTTTTTCTTTTTTGTATCACTTGCTCTTGCCTCAGACTGATTGGTTCAACGTGCATGTGTGCGCGCGTGTGTGCATGCGTGAGCACGCTTTTGAGTATTTAATTTGGCCCAGACACTGTATTAAGCCTCGTGAGCAAAAGTGGACATGTACTCCTTGCCCTCAGAAAGTGTACAGCCCAGTGGGAGAGAATATATAAGGATAAAAAAAAGTCAAAAAGTAAATGAAAATTGCCACTGTGTGACAAGTGACAAGGCTCCTGGAGGGGAGGGTCCAGGATTAGACCTAGGCGGGAGTGTCAGGGACCATTTCCTTGAGGAGGTAATGATTGGGCTGAGCAGGAACTAATGATTTGGGGAGGCAGAATCATCCAGGCAGAGGGCAAAGGCCCTGGGGTAGGAGCAAACATGGTTTAAAAAGGCCAATGGAAGGTTGGGGTGAGTGAGGAGTGAGATTTCACGGGGCTGGGAAGGTGGATAGACCATGGAAGTCCTGTGGACCAACTTAAGAGGATTTGCTATTTGTTTTTGTCTTTCTCCTTAAGAGCATGGGAAAGCCCTTGAAACATTAAAGCAGGGGATTTAAATACTCTCTCCTGCCCCCATGTGTAGGGGATAGATTGGAGAGAACAAAAGAGGGGCTTTGGGCAGATCAGCCAGGAGGTTTCTCCTGTTGTCCAGCAAGGAAGTGGTGGCAGCTTGGACTGGCATGGTGGCAGTAGGGCTGGGGAGCAGGGTATGGATCATGGATCAGCATGGTGGCAGTGGGGCTGGGGAGCGGGGGATAGATCGGAGGCAAATTTGGAAACTCCTAGATAAGGTTTTAAATGGCTTTTCTTATTATAGGACTTCTGAGGGCCTTTAATATTTATGATAAATGTGGGTTCCAAGAAAGGACTGAGCCATAAGAATTTCTCAGATTATATGGCCACAAAACTTTTTTTTTTTTTCTCAAAGAATCTTTCACAATAGTTTGATTTATAGAATACTTTGGGGGAAATGCTGCATTACCTAGCTCTCTCTTTCGGACGTTACTTTGCACAGGAGCTCTGCATACCCTTCAGAGACCTGTCACTGGAAATGAGTCTCAGACACAGAATAGAGAGTAGGGTCTGACACGGGGTTTGAAGGCTCAGGCAAAGTCAGATATAATTCTGGCTGAGATCCATTGAGAGATTTTGGAGCCAGGCTAGGAGTTTGAATTCAGTTTGTTCTATGTCAGGAGTCACTGTGGAGGCTGAGCTGAGCTCTGTGGTGATGGACGTGTCCTCTTGGCTAGCCCATCTGGAAGACACACTGTAGATGAGTGGAGTGGGGACACGTGTGTTAGAATCACGTGTCCTACTTTTCCAGACGCGAGGAGGTGAGAACTTGGCCTTGGGTGGGTCAGGGGAGAGAAGGCAAAAAAAAACCTCCGCATCTTTCAAACTGAGAAGGAAATAGAAGGATGTGGTTTTTTGCACTCTTTCTCCTTGGTGACAGTCTCCTTGGTGGCAAGAGGCTGAAAGAGAGTCTTTTCTGTGTTTTTCTGAGGCCAGATAGGCACAGGGCTGTGTTGGAGTGCTTGGGTTCCCAGGCAGTGCTCGAGGGAAGTGCTCCCTTGTCCTTGTCAAGGGCGGGAGAGATACAGCCAAGGTGAACAGATAATGCCAAGTGTGCCAGTCTTCCGCCATGATGGAAAATTCCAGCATGTGATTTTAAACGTCACTTAACCTCTCTGGGTCCTGGTTTGCTCATTTTAGAAATGAGTGACTACAGGATGTCAGGCCCTCTTTAGGCTAAAACTTTTAGCCATCTCAGGAACTGAAAATTCATTTTTTTCTTTAAAAAGTTTTTTAGGGCACCTGAGTGGCTTAGTGGCTTAAGCCTCTGCCTTCAGCTCAGGTCATGATCTCAGGGTCCTGGGATCCAGGCCCACATCGGGCTCTCTGTTCAGCGGGGAGCCTGCTTCCTCCTCTCTCTCTGCCTGCCTCTCTGCCTACTTGTGATCTCTCTCTCTGTCAAATAAATAAATAAAAATCTTTAAAAAAAATAAAAATTTAAAAATATTCCAGTATAGTTAACATACAGTGTTATATTAGTTTCAGATATAGAATACCGTGATTCACCACTTTCATACAACCCCTGGTGCCCATCACCTACAGGTGCCCTCCTAAATCCCCAGCCCCCATTCACCCACCCACCCTCACCTCCCCAGCTCACCTCCCCTCTGGTAACCATCCGTTTGTTTTCCTTAAGTTAAGAGTTCGGCTTTTTGATTTTTCTCTTTTTTTCCTTTGTTTGTTTTGTTTCTTAAATTCCACGTGTGAGTGGAATCATTTATTTGTCTTTCTCTGATAAGTTCACTTAGCACAATACCTGTTAAATCCATTTAAGATTCAGTAATTAGGATAATCATTTACGAGGTTAAGCAAGACGCCATGCCTCTGAGAACTTGCAATTTTGTCAGAAAATTTGGATTGAGAGTGGGGCCTTTGTAAAAACCGTGAGGAGCATCCAATTCACACATTCCTTTGAAATTCAGGCCTCTTTCCTGTGGCAGAGAGTGAGTGACATGAAGCAGGCTGGAGTCAGGACAGAGCTCTTACCAATGCAAAGGTAAACAGCACCCTAATGAAGCAATCTGCTAATTGGGGCCTTCGTTTAGGAAAAGAAGGTACTAAAATTTTATTTCTGTGCAGGGTGTTTGGAGGGATTTTCTCATGGCAACATGTAATAAATCAGGGTTAGGTTCTCAGGCCAGGTAACAAAGGTTGATGTAGCTCATGACAGTGGAGGTAGTGTTAATGATAAAAACCCAATGTAATATAAAATAAATGTTCACTGGGGCAGTGTGTGTGTCGGAGACCGCCATTGGATGCAGATATACTTAGACACTGAAAAGCAGAGAGCCAATTGCTTCACTGAACTTGAATTTGAGTGTGGTGTGTGGCAGGCCCTGGCCTGGGCCCAGAGGGAGGTGTAGGCCCTCCCTGCCTGTCAGGGGATTGCGGTTGAGTTTTTGGTCTGCTGGGCTCTCAGGTCTGTATCCGTGCTCAACTGCTTACCAGCCTGGAAGCCGTAGCCCATTGCTTGACCTCTTAATGTCCCCGTTCCCTTGCTTATAAGTAAAGGAGTTGATAGTGAGATGCCCATGGAATGGCCCGGTACCTGCAGAGAGGGAGCCTGTAGATGCTCTTGTGTTTGTCTGGCTGGGGCTCGTCCTGTGGGAGGCAACCAGCAGCTCACTTGGGGCCAGCAGGGAATTGGGCCTCTGCTCCTGTTCCCAGGCCTAGCCCTGGAATGGGATAGGGTGGAGGGTGTTGGCCATAAAAGAGAGAAATGTGGGAAAGAAAGGAGGCTAAGGGGAAAAAAGGGAAAAAAGAGTCCTTTCCCCCCTCAGAAAACTTACAAGCAAAGAGAATGGTGTTGGGGTGATAGGGTGAGCTCCGGGGCTATCTGAGAAATACTGAAGAGTCAGAGGGGTGGTGGAGATCCCCTGGTGGTTGGGGAAGTGGAAAGGGGCTAGGAGCCAAAGCGGGGATGGGGAGCAGGAGTGGGGCTCCTGCAGGGACACCCCGACTATCACCCTTGGTCCCCACAGTGTTGCTCACAGGGGAGTCCGGGACAGAGTCTCATGGGTATCTGTATGTTTCTGGTGACTGAAGCTCTCTTTGGCTTGTGGGCTTTTCAGCTTTGGCTTCTGTGCAGACCTGTATTTGCGAGGGATCCGGCTGTTTTATTTCCTGGAAGGCTTTGTCTCCGAAGCCTGGGGTAGCTGGTAATCCGGGGCATGGCATGCCAGGCTCTTCAGGGAGCATTGTTTTGGTTTGGGGCCCCCTACTTGAAAGAGTACTTGATACCGCACCCTAGTGGGTGAAGTTTAGCCTGAAGAAGAATGGGCAGGAGAGGGAGGTGTGAGGGGCGTATGGGGCTTGGCGTGTTGGAATGGTTGTCATTTGGAGGAAGGACTGTGTCCTTCTTGGTTGGTCCCGGTGATGTTATAGGAACAAAGATATCATCAGCTCAGCGTGAAGATACTTCCATGGCTGAGAGCTGTCAGAAAACGGAAGGGCCTGGTTTGAGAGGCAGCGTGTTTCTGAGCCCTGGAAGCTGAGACTGGTGGCTCTTTATCTGCTGGAGATGGGGGGGGGGATGACGACACGGGGGGGGGGACAGAGATGGGGGATGTTGGAAATTCAGACGGGGCTTTGAACCACAGAAATGGGCTGTCTCAAATAGTCCTGACAATAGTACCACTTTATGAGTCAGATATGAATGAATGAATAATATCTAGGTCTGTTTTAACTTGTCTGGAGAAATGGAAACTTTGGTGAGGGCGAGAGAGGAAATAACCTTTATCTGCCCAGCAGGCGCCACGTTCTTAATCACAGAGACGAGCACGGTCTTGGAGGCCATGAGATGGCCGTGCTCATGACCCTCTCTATTCAGCCTGTGCTTACTTACGTTTCATTTTATTTTTTAAAGATTTTATTTATTTGAGAGAGATAGCGAGAGAGGGAACACAAGCCAGGGGAGAGGGAGAAGCAGGCTTCCCACAGAGCAGGGATGTGGGACTCGATCCTGGGACTCTGGGATCATGACCTGAGCTGAAGGCAGACACTGAACAGACTGAGCCACCCAGGCGCCTCACAATTACTTATATTCCAATTGTGAACATGTTTAAAGCATTTGTGGCATTTTAAACTCTTTAAAAATGGCACTGTGCCTCCTACAACTCATAATTATCCAGCATAGACCATTGGCCTGCATGCTTAAATCCTTAATAGGATTCCCTTGCCCCTGGACATTTGATGGCTGTGGAAAGGACACTCAGGGAGCTTGTGCTTTGTCTCAGGTCGAACAGCAGGTGAGGGGCTGCCCTGGGACCAGGCTGCTGGCTCCATCGTGCCTCCATTCCTTCCGCACAGGTCCCTCTCCGAGGTTCGGGATGTGTCAGGACCCGCGATACTATCTCGTTACGTCACCATCCAGGGGCAGACACCTCAGGACCCTCCAAGTGTTTGGCTAGGGCTCTGCTGGCCAAGGGCACATTGTCCTGGGTGTGCGGTCAGTCATCCTCAGATCCTCGCTTCAGTGCTGTAACTGTCGATGCTCAGGCTGGGAGGGCCCGCCAGCCTCGCTCTCCCCATCCTCTGTGGGAGCTTAGTAGGAGCTCTGGGGAGGGACCTCGCCTGCCCAGGGGCCAGATCTGTGGATAACATTCAAGGGGGCTTCTCCAGTTCATGGGTCACCTGGGCTGGTGGCAGAATCTCAGGGGGCAGGTTGGTGGATCTCCAGGTTCAGAGTTCCTAACAGAAGCAGTGCTTGTGGTCGGGTAAATGGCAACCAGTGAGTTGGCTGGGGTTGAGGGAGGAGGCTTCTGATAGGATGGGGCCTGGAGAACAATCGGGAGTCCAGGGCAGAAGGCCAATCAAGGACTGGGCCCTCCATGCACCGGAGGACGCAGCCTCCCTGGCTCTTGGTGCACCAGGGCTCCCTCAGGACAGGCTGGAGGAAGGTGGGTGTATTCTCATTTTCTGAGTGGCTGTCCCCGCAGACACACTGCCATAGAGCCCTTGCGGCCACCCTGAGAGCAGGCACAGCAGGAAGTGCAGGCTCCCGGTCCACAGCTGGTAATACCATGGTCAAGGCAGGGCGAAGACAGTGGTGCACGGGTCACTCCATTCTCTGTTGTTTCTTGAGTGCATACTGCGTGCCTGGCCCTGTGCTCCGTACTTCAAGTTCATGACCTTTAATCCCCACCATGACCTTGCGTGCTGGGTAATGTCGTTGCCATCTCAAAATTTTCTGAAAACGTTGCAGCTCAGTTCAGGGCTAATGGACTGGCTCAGAGTCCCATGGCCAGTGAGTGGCAGAGTCAAGAATTTTTTTTTTTTTATGATTTTTTTTAAAGATTTTTTATTTATTTGACAGAGAGAAACACAGCGACAGAGGAAACACAAGCAGGGGAGGTGAGAGAGGGGGAAGCAGGCTTCCCGCCGAGCAGGGAGCCCGATGTGGGACTCGATCCTGGGTCTCGGGGATCATGACCTGAGCCGAAGGCAGTCGCTTAACCAACTGAGCCACCCGGGCGCCCCCAGAGTCAAGATTTGAACCCAAGTCTGCCTGACACCAGAAGCCCGTGCTCTTTCCTGTGACAGCCTCACGGGCTCTTTGGGATGAAGCTTGTGCTAGACCCAAAGTTTTGTTCTCAGGGGACTAGAGGGGGCTGAACCTGAAAGTAGTAGGGCTTTCCCTGATAGGCTAGCTCAGTGATGGGCTAGGTTATGTCACAATGACCACATCTCAGTGGCTGGACTAAGAAAAGACTATCTCTTGCTCACATTACATTCCTCCTGGGCATCAAGGCAGGGTGTGGGAAGAGGTTGCTTAGCTCATCAGAGATATCGGGGGGCCCCGGCCCGTGACTGTTGCAGCAGTGGAAGGGATGAACGTGGATCAGGAAATGGCTCTTAGAGCGGGGACCTGGCCAGCTCTTCCGACAGGACAGGTGACATTTTGTTCTCCCTTTAGTCTGGGACCCAGTGAGAGTCGTGCCAGCAGCCAAAGCTCAGAGATAGTTGGTCCAAGGGGAAGGAGGCCAGAAACCCACCACGCCTCCTTCAAGCCGCTGTCGTGAAGGAAACCCGTGATTTATGTTCTATAACTTCTGGGTGGTGCGTACTCATTCTTTCCTGGATACTGCTGTTTATACAGTGACTGGTGTTTTGACACTTGGCACCATTATTTTTCATTTTCCGTGATCCGTGCAGTGAATGGATCTGTAACACCACCCCTGCTTTTAAGAAAACCAAACTGTGATTCAGAGAAATTGTTACTGGAGCCAAACCTCCGAGTGGGCAGGTGCCCCTAGTCACCTGGATTAGGACATGCCTCATCCCGCTCCCTCTGCTTGTCAGAGCTGACTGCTGACCCCAGGAGGCTGGCCCGCACGGAGGGGGGGCACCCTGCTCAGTCTGCGTAGCTCTATCCCAGGAAACAGGCAACATCTTTTTGAAGGAGGAAATAAATAAAGGTCATCCTTGTCGTATGTCTTAATCTCGGCTGTTGTGGGAACCAGCCCCAAAGTTTAGAGAGAGTTTTCGTCCAGCCATTCCTGCTTTTCTTTCTCTTATCCCTGTTGACTTTAGCCCTGCAGCTGAAGTGGAGGACAAAGGGAAAAGGGGACAATAAATTTGATCTAGCTTGGGGGCCAAAGAGGCACAGATGGGATTGGTCATCTGACTGAGAGTTCTTGGTCTAAGAATTTTTATTTAAAAATTTTTAGGGGTCCCTGGGTGACTCAGTTGGTTGAGTGACTGCCTTTGGCTCAGATCATGATCCCGGAATCTCGGAATCAAGCCCCACATCAGGCTCCCTGCTCAGTGGGAATCCTGCTTCTCCCTCTCTCACTCCCCCTGCTTGTGTTCCCTCTCTAACTGTGTTTCTCTCTGCCAAATAAATAAATAAAATCTTAAAAAAATTTTTTTTAAATCGCATGATTTCTACGATTTCAGGTTAATCCTTTCAGTATGTATAGAAATACAGTAGCAGCAAAATGGGAAAGTTGAAAGCTCAGCTTTCACAGTAACAAGATTTCTGGGAAGGGAACAGTATAGAATGGTGAACTCAGTTAGAACCTGTTGGCTTCTAGATTGAGCCTTTGGTTTATCTTGGAGGGGTCCCCCAGGAGGCAGTGCTCTAGAGAACCTGCTTGTTTATCTTCTTTCTTCAAAAATCCCGTTCAACCTGTTGGGCATGCGTGTGTTGACAGCGAGCTGATTTTAACCATTTGGAAAGCTGTCTGACCTATGGTAACAAAGTAACTGGGCGCGTAACCCTGGCTTTCTTCCTGCCCCCGCCCCCGCCAGTATTTTCCTGGTGACACAGGACTCTAGATGCCTGGCCCTGTGGGGGGTCCTGTAGGCTCCGAGGCTCCTGGAAGGGCCAGCCGCACAGCGGCGGCGGCCGGGAGGATGTTGGGTCCCATAAACAAGAGCTGTTACGTGCTGGGTCCCAGGTCAGCTCAGACAGCGGCCCTCAGGGTGAGGGAAGGGGCGTCTTGTAAATATGATGGGAGGCTCCTTTTATCTCCTGAAAACTGAAAGAAACCAGGGATGCTGGGGAAATTTTTGTCAGAACTTTTTAAAGAGTGGTGTAAAACAAGAATAAAGGCAAAAGCATAATTAAAAGTCTGTAGCCTGGGGCGCCTGAGTGGCTCAGTCACTTAAGTGTCTGCCTTCAGCTCAGGTCATGATCTCAGGGCCCTGGGATGAGCTCTGCATCGGGCTCTCTGCTCCCCCTTTGCTCCTTCCCACTGCTTATGTGTGTGCGCTCTCTCTTGTGTGCATGCTCTCAAATAAATAAATAAAATCTTTAAAAAAAAAAAAAGTTTGTAGCCTAAGGCTGTTTTAGAGAAACCCTGGAAATTGTTTGCATGATATAATTGCATATGCCTTTTTCCTCCCCACCCCCTTTAAATCAGGGTGAGTGCTTGGACATCGCCAAACTCCCCAGTTGCCAGGTGTGGATCTTCCTTTTCCTTTTCCTGGCTGAATGAAGCTGCTCCTCTCCTCGGAAGAACCTAGAAGCAGAGAGCAGAGATCAGAGATAGGGACTGGAGCTAGACATGACTCCCGGTTGTGTGGTTTTGGGCTCCCTGAACTTAACGTGCAGCTGTCATCAACCGAGTTCTTATCGTGCGCCCAGTGCAATGGAGCAGTGTTCCCTTCGTGCTTAGCGCAGCCGGAAAACTGAGGCTTAGAGAGGAACAAGACAGGCGGGGTCAGGTCAGCTACAAGGCCCGGATTCTTTTTCATTTGCTTTTATTAAGGTATCATTCACCTAGCATAAAATTCACCATTTTCACTCTTTTAGAATGTACAGTTCATGGTATTTATGCATTCACAAGGTTGGGCAGCTGTCTTTACTTTCCAAGTCCAAAGCATGTCCATCACCCCAAATGAAGCAAGCACCTGACATCTTCCGAACTCCCCCCTTCCCTGGTGCCTTGGCAGCCACTAGTCTGCTCTATTTGCCTATGGAGTTGCCTGTTCTGGACATTTCTTATCTATATCTAGACGTCTAGCTGTCGGATGGGGAGAGAGCACAAGCAGGAGAGCGGCAGGCAGAGGGAGAGGAAGAAGCAGGCTCCCCGCTGAGCAGGGAACCCAACATGGGACTCAGTCCCTGGACCCTGGGATCATGACCTGAGCTGAAGGCAGTGGCTTAACCAACTGAGCCACCCAGGTGTCCCTGGACATTTCCTATCAGTGCAGTCACACCACATGTCAAAGCGTGAGCTGCTGAGCATTTGCTTTTTGGGAAAAGCACCTGACCTATTTAGGGGCAGAGTGTTTTTATCATAGGTGTCTTTATCCCCATTTGGGTATCTCTCTAGGCTTATTGTGTGGCTTAAACGAGAACCTATGTCAGATGCATCCTGTGAACAAATGTGAGGTATTTTATTAGAACTTTTATCTGGGACCTGGGTCTGAATGACAGGCCACTCTGAGAGCAAATCTTGCAAGTTTCTTAACTATTTAAAGGGAATTATATTGACTTACTTCACAAGAATATTGTGAAGAAAACCAGGGATATTTTTAACCTTTGTAATCACACAGTTACGTAGAGAAAACTGGGTAATTGAATCTGTTGAAAAGGGAGTGTCTTTCAGGTGTTTTGGTAAGCACTGAGAAAAACAGGATGCAAACCACATCTTCTTCAAGTAATAATACATTAAATCTCTGTGAGTCAAGGCAATCAAGCGACCCTTTGTTCTGCTTGGTGGCCAGAAGTCGCCCGCCTTTGGGTAAGGGTCCTCATTCAGAAGCCAGGGTAGGGACCCCAGTAAAAAAGATCTGAGATTAGCTGACAGCATTTGAAGCAGTAAAAACGGAACGTGATGTAAAATGAGTAAAACCTCTGGAATCCTTTCATTCCATGATTGCCTGATATTGGCCCAGTTTCTTCAAGTTCATTCTAGAATCCCAGACTGTGAGAGCCGGCCCGACCCTGGAATGAGACCAGTTATGAGCAGAGGAGGTCTGACTGCAGACCGATGCAGTTAGAGGACTGGCCTGAAGTGAATTAGGAGCTGAGTCGGCTTCTGAATCCACATCTCCTAACCGCTGTGCTTGGTGTTGGAAGCAACTCTTCCTTGAAGATATTTGGGGTTTGGGTAATGAGTATCCTCTACTTCTTTACTGTTCCCTACGCCACATGGATTCCCATGTCGCTCATGCACTGTTCCCTTGCCAAAACACAAAGGAACCTGCTGGGGAAGCCCAGCTGTGTAACCGACTCAGCTCTGAACTGCAGATGTGCTGGGAAAGAACGGTGTTGACACTTGGAAAACGTGGTGAGAGAATTTTCAGAAATTCTGATGTAGAGCAGGGGTTTGAGAGATGATGTTTTTCAATGGCTCAACCCCACTCTGACCAGAAAATGGTAAGTAGGCAGAGTCAGCAAGGAAGAAGGGAAACCCCATCACTTTACATGAGTGCAGGGGATTCAGCTTTTTCAGGCTTCTTTATCTCTTATCTTCTCTTGTGTTAATTTTCCGACCTATTCAGAGCTAATGTGACTTATTACACTTATTTAATGGTGTGAACTGAGCTCAGAGGAGTCAGAGGTCTGCATAAGTCCCAGTGTGGGTCCGCTGCAAAGCCTGGAGCCATGTCCAAACCACCTGAAGCCCCATGCGGGGCCCTGGAATCGGGCCAGGAAGCACAGAGGACTGTGGGCCTCCACAGGGTCACAACAGTCCCAGGGTCACAACAGCCTCTCCTCTGCCTTGACCTCAGCACTCAGAGTGAGACCCACAGGCCAGCACCTTTGGCATCCACTGGGAGTCTGTTCGAAGTGCAGAGTCTCGGGCTTCCTGAGTCAGGGTGAGCATTTTACGAGATCCCCCACGTGAGTCTGAGGCTCAGTCAAGTGTGAGAGGTCCTGGCTGGGAGGCTTCATGCCAGTGAAATTCATAGACAACACGCGAAAGAGAGGAAGTGAGAGGCTTATGACTACAACGTATGCTGTTTCTCTTATAAATAGTTTACTGTTGCTCGGGTGAGGGGGAAGCCGAGGACACCATACAGGGGACCCGGTTCTCTCTACATTCCAAGTGAGAAAGGGACTTGCTCCTTGTGACCCAGGTCCTCCCTGGGGAGGTGAAAATGGATGTCCACAGCTGTGATGGTACAAAGGCGGGAACCTCCCAGCAGATGTCCTGACCCGGGGGCCACTCTGGGGGGCTGTCCGCTGAGATCCCGCAGCCTCAACACACGGGAGTGTGCGGGTGGCCAGGACGTGGAACCGACACACCAACATTCCATTGCCTGGATTCCCGGCCTCCACGCCTCAGCTGTTCCCACTCATTCAGCCAAACAGGGAGACAGAAGAGAGACAAAAGCTGGCTGGGGCAGAGGCCTCGTTAATTAGTAAAGCCCGATATGGCCACGTGTTGGGTCTACTCTCGCCAAGCCAGGAGCAAACCCCTCCGAGGGGTCTGGGCTCCTGCCAGGGAGGTGCCTCGGCTCCTTTGGATCAGAACAAACATGCACGCGTGGCTTTTTCTGCCACTGTTGGGGAATTTTGTGCTTGTCATGGATCAAAGTTTCCTCTGGCTCCAGGGATCAGTGTAAGCATTTCTAAATGCGGGCTTTAACTCATGGAGATGGGCCGACTTATGGCGAGTCATTTGCAGTGAACGGTGCTACCTGGCAAAGACTGGGATTTTGCCTTTTTGTGTGTGTGTGTGTGTGATATAATTGTATATCCTCTTCTCCCCTTTTAAATAGTAATTGGAGCATATGGTTAAAAGTCAACTATTTTGGAAGTAGTGGAAATTCAGCACTTTGAAACATGTCATTTATCTATTTTGGAAAAATTTCCTTGGTTGCCATTGGTTTAGCAGACCATCCTCAATTGGAAATGAGGCTAAGTTTTTAATGAATTCACCAACCAAGAAATCTGATTTGCCCTTGGAATGAGAGAGGGGGTAATCTAATTTAAGCAGCGCAGTTGTCCTGGAAAGACCATTAGAAGATCTCGGGTCTCTTTTCGGGGAACTATAGGCTTGATGTTTAACTGCCCGAAATGTGCAGGTTGTGGTCGGAAGCCAAGTTTGAAGATTTAGAGAACTGTGAACTGTGCCACATCCTGCCCTTTGGGAAAACGTATGCGGGTTTCTTTGGCTTGGTAATCCTGTCAATGGTGAGGACTCTTGCCTAGATATTGACGACAGTGTATCAGGGAGGTAACTTCATCTACCTTTGCCAAGTAAGGGAAGCAAGCCTCTATGAGGCCAAAAGATGCTTTCCAGCAAAAGACACTGGAAATGGGCACAGCCTAGACTTGGGTCTGATCTGGATGACTGACCAGAGAGCCCTCTTGTCCTTCCTGAGAGTCCATTCTTGACATGATTTCCACCTGTGTTACACGGGTTGCCATAGGTGTGCCTGTACTGGTTAGTGGAGGAGGAGAGGGCTCGGCACAGCTGCAGGGCACGGATGGTCCCTCTGCCAGAGCACCGAGGGCACCGTATCTTCATATAAAAAGAGACATGGAATAGAAAGAAAAATATTGTGGTGTTGAATGCAAAATGTATATGTGCAATTTTGTTGGAAAAACTCAAACCTTGGGCCGTTCTCCACAGCCCCTTGGATATCTCTCATCAGCCTACATTGGACTTCTCTGCCTTCGGGTTGCTGGGTGGAAATTTTGGAGACATGCTCACATAAGTACAAGTCCTGGGCCATCTGGGCCTTTTCTACTCTCCCAGCTATATGTGGTGAAAAGGAATTTCGTAGCTATGTAAACCTGCGTGGGAGATCTCGTTGGCTCTCTGATGTTTGTGCAGCTGCTGCCGGGGCTTCGGCTCCGCTGTCCGGCCCAGAAGTATCTGTGAATGTGCTGGGGACGGGTTCCTTGTGGCTGGAGGAGGGGAGAGCTGGGCTGGGAGGGGGTTGTCCTCCAAGTGCCTGTGGGCATGGATAGTCTCTTCAAAGAAAATGTGTATTTATCTTTTTTTAAATGTAATATCTCCTCAAATTCCACTGTTCAGGAGTTACAAGAAAGTTTGCAGTGGAATACATCCCTCCCCTCCTTTCCATAACCCTGCTTCCCTTCCTCCCGGCCAGCCAGTGCAGTTACCCATTTCTCCCGTAGCCAGGTGATGGCCTATTTATCTCCCACTGCCTTGCTTTTATACAGACGTCCTTCTGTGTACCGTTCTGTCCGTTGTGTTTCCCTCACTTTCTTGTTCCTTTATTTTTTCTGCCACACAGCTTATTGTTGGACTGATGTCCCTTGTTTAACAAATGCGCCATCAGTTGCGTTTAGTTGAGCTCAATCTTCTGCTATTATAATGCTGCAGTTAATTATCTTGGTTCTGTGGCACTTCGCACATATGTAGGATGAGGGTGAAAAGAGAAGATGTGGGGTCACAAGCAATATATATTATAACTTTGATTAATACTACCACATCACCCCCTGGGACCTCATACCAGTTTCCAGCCCCCCCCACCCCCCTGCAGTGGCAGGGGGAGAACCTGTGACCTTACACCACCCAGCGCCTTCTGACCTTGGCTGCCTGAAAGGTGAAGAAATGATCTCTTCCATTTTAAGGGATGGTTCAGTCTTGACAAACAAAAGAACAGAGCACGCCATCTGCTTTTGCCCTTGTGGCCATGACTGCAGAGTGCTTCCAACCTTTTGAGTAGCAGAGGAATTAGAATTTTTTTTTTTTTAAGTTTTGATTTATCTTTTTGTCAGACGGAGAAAGAGAGAGAGAGCAGAAGCAGGGAGGAGTGGCAGGCAGAGGGAGAGGGAGAAGGAGAGGCAGCCTCCCTGCTAAGCAAGGAGCCTGATGCGGGACTTGACCCGAAGACCCTGGGATCATGATCCGAGTCGAAGGCAGACACTTAACCAACTGAGCCGCCTAGGCGCCCCAAGCACAACATTTCCGAGATTCATCCATGTTGTAGCATGGGTCAGTACCTCCTCTGTTGCTTGGATATACCACATTTTGTTTGCCCATTCATCTGTGGGTGGATTGCTGGGTTGTTTCCACTCTTTGGCTATCAGGAATAATGCTGCTGTGATGTTTTGTGCAAGCTTTAGTATGGCGTGTGTTTTCAGTTTCCCTTAGGTGCATGCTGAGAGTGGAATTGCTAGGTCATGTAACTCTTTTTAACTTTGTGAGGAGTTGCCAAACTCTTTTCCATAGCGGCGGCATCATCTCACATTCGCACCAGCAATGTGTAAGGGTTCCGAGTTCTCTACCGCTTCCTCAACCGTTGCTGTTGTCTTCCTGATCGTAGCCATCCTAGTGAGTGCAAAGTGGCACCTCCTTATGGTTTTGATTTGCATTTCCTGATAACTAATGATGTTGAGCATCTTTTTATGTGCTTATAAGACTTTTGGAGATCTTGGGAAAGCGGTCTACTCAGATCCTTTGCCCACCCCCTTTTTTTCTTTTAAATATTTTATTTATTTACTTGACAGAGAGATTACAAGTAGGCAGAGAGGCAGGCAGAGAGAGGAGGAAGCAGGCTCCCTGCTGAGCAGAGAGCCCTATGCGGGCCTCGATCCCAGGACCCTGAGATCATGACCTGAGCCAGAAGGCAGAGGCTTTAACCCACTGAGCCACCCAGGCACCCTCACCCACCCCCCCTTTTTTTAAGAGAGACACTGCGCATGCGAGTGGGGCCAGGGGAGGAGCAGAAGCAGCAGAGAGAGACAGAATCTTAGACAGGTTCCACATCCAGCACAGAGCCTGACACAGGGCTTAATTGCGTGATCTGAATTGAAACCAAGAGTCTGACGCTGTAACTGACTGAGCCTCCCAGGTGCCCCTCTTTGCTCATTTTTAAATTGGGTTTTCTTTTTATTATTGAAGAATTTTTTTAATATATTCTAGATATAGGTCCTTTATCAGATATAGGATTTGTAACTATTTTCTCTCATTCTGTGGGTTGTCTTTTCAATTTTTCATGGTCTCATTGGCAGCCCAAAAGTGTTTAATTTTGCTGAAGTCCAATTTACCTATTTTTGATGTTCCTGCTTATGCTTTTGGGATTGACCCTAAGACTCTGCCTAGCCCAAGGTCACGAATATTTACTTTTCTTTTAAGAATTTTATAGTTTTAGGGGCGCCTGGGTGGCTCAGTTGGGCGACTGTCTTCAGCTCAGGTCATGATCCTGGAGACCTGGGATCGAGCCCCACATCGGGCTTTCTGCTCGGCAGGAGGCCTGTTTCTCCCTCTCTCACTCCCCTCTCTCACTTGTGCTCCCTCTCTGGCTGTGTTTCTCTCTGTCAAATAAATAAAACCTTTAAAAAAAAAAGAATTTTATAGTTTTAAATCTTACATTTAGGTCTGTGATCCATCTTGAGTTAGTTTTTGTGTTGGTGTAAGGAAAGGAGGGCTGATTTCATCTTTTTGCCCTGTGAATATCCACTTGTCCCACCCTTTACCGAAGACTCTTCTTTGCCCACCGAATTTTTTTTGGCGAGTTTGTTGAAAATCAGTTGACTATAAATGTTGGATTTGCTTGGGGGCTTTCAGTTCTGTCCCATTGAATTGTTTGTTTATCCTCATGCCAGTGCCTCACTGTCTTATAACTTTAGCTTGTAGTGTCATATTTTAATGGGAAAGTTAGGGCAGGAATGGGCAATCTAGACTTTTCTTTTTCCTTCCCTGGGCTGACCAGTTATTGGACTCGTTGGATCCTCCCTCAGGCTTCCAACCACACTTTATTTCTCCTTGTTCATCTTGCTGGTTTTGGTAGGGGAGGATAAGTGGTCCCAAGGAGTCCTAGTGGTTGGGCACTTGAGTTTTCTCCTTCGTGATGGCAGCTAACCGTGTTCGGACCCAGTGGCTTGGCTGTGATGGCTGTTCCTAGAATGTGCAGAATTAAACATTTGGATTTGAAAAGATGCTCTGTTTTCTGAAACTCTCTAATTGGTTAAGTTCAGAATGATACAGCTTATTATACTGTTAAAAAGATTTAAAGATCTTTCTGGAAGGCTGTGCAAGCAAATAAGCAATTTCAGCAGATAGTTCTCCCTGGGGGCCATGACATAACTTTCAGAACCAAAGCTTGTCCTCCCTGGGCCTTCCCTTCCTTACAGGCATCCGCAGGACTGTATGCATCTGATTTGCTGACATGGGCATCTTCATAGTAGTGGAGAAATGGGAGGCGAGAGATCTTCTGGGAGAAGCGGAATTCTGGACAGGGCCACTTAACGCAACATCTGGAATTAGCAGTGACCACACTATAATTGTCACCATGCCTTTCTGTTAGGAGTGTTGGGCAGCCCAGAGCTCGTTTTCAGGAGATGGAACCCAGAGCTTGCACTAGGAACTCTATCATAATTCAAGTGAATTTTAATTTCCGTTTTGTATTGGACATTTAAAAAAAAAACCCGTAAACAGAAATTATCCTGCATGCAGAACTTCCGTCAAGGGGCCCTGCACGCGGCAAGGGGTCAGGGATGTGGGCTCAGCAGAAGACAGTGCTCACGAGAACAAGTTCTGGAATTCGTCGGCTTGGACCGGTTCCTTATCTACCCAAGTCTTAGTTTCTTTGTCTTTAAAACAGTAATGACAGTAGTATCCACCTCCTAAAGTTCCTTGAAATCTTGAAATCCCATGTCAAAGACTTAATACAGGCAAGGAGTGAGGACGGTTTTCTGTAAAGAGATGTGCAGTGAGCATTTGAGGCTTTGCAGCCCCAGGGGCGTCCCCCGCAGGCAGCTGGCTCTCGCAGGGCTGTGGTCGTAGTGTGAAAGCTGCCGCGGACGGCGTGCTCACCAGCACGTGTGGTGATGCTCCAGTGACCCTTTATTTTTAATAACAGGTGGCGTGCTGGGCTTGGTCTCCAGGCTCTAGCATGTCGATTCCTGGCTTCACACGGTGCCTGGCACATCGTGGATGTTTAATGCATGCCAGCCATGCTCGAAGCGGGGGACGGCCCCCTGGCAGCGGTTCCCATTTGTGCCCACTCCATGTTTTTAACAGAACGTCGAGGTCCTGGCCAGTCGGAGCAGCACTTCGGAGCAGAGCCAGCTGGGGGCGGAAATGCATGTGAAGGCCCTGCAGGAGGAGAACGAGAAGCTGCGGGAAAGAATCAAGGAGCTGGAGCAGCGAGTGGCTCAGCTTCAGGAGCAGGTTGCCAGCATGAAAGGCCAGGAGGCCAAAGCAAAGGAAATGCTCAAGAAGTGCGAGGTAAGGCTCGCTGGGCCCCCAGCCCAGGTGTGGCAGCTGTGGGACCTTCTTTTTTCCTGTGTCTGTGGTTTTGGAAGCGGAAGGGGATTTGCTGTCATAATTGAGTGGGAAAGGTGGAAGCAATGGTGACGGTATCGTCTCAGCAAGCCGTTTCTGCTGTCCCTCTGCGTTGACATAAATGGGAGATGAACTTTGTCAAGGAGGTGGGAGGGGGGCCGATGGAGTCAAGCTGGGAAACAGGCGTCCCCACTCAACCAGACGCCAGGCACTCTCAAGTTTTGGACACCGGGCAGTGGCCATCCTAATCCCACCACCAGACGCATTCTCACACATGGCAGTTTTTTCTTCTTCTTCTTCTACGTCAACATATAGTTGACGGATTTTGAAGCTGCACCAGTTTTCACTGATTATCTACTTTGCCAAGTCTCTAGAAGCGGGAGGTGTTAGCAGGAGACATGCACACAGAGGGCAGTGAGAGCTCACAGCAACGATGCAAGAGGGGACGAAAGCACTATCAGGGGAGATGTGCTCCAACAGGGCTTCCCAAAATGCTCTTTTATTTTCTAAAACTTTTCCAAAACTCTGCGTGCCTGAGTCCATTGCATGCCTGCTCTTTTCAAAGCTCCAAAGGCGAGGCTGGATGTACATTTCCAGTTAGGCTGGATGGTTCTCACGGGCACATGTGGCTAAATAGGGAAATGCAGGCAGGCACACATGTCTTAGAGCATATCTGTTGTGGGTCTCCTTGGGCCCACTGCCGGCTGTGTCCTTGGATGTCTCCCGTGTTCCTCGCATGCCCCCGAGCCCACTCTGTAGGCACCACATGCATCCGTGTGCACTCTGACCCTGTGTGTCGTTGTAGAGCGAAAGCCAGCAATTAGAGGAGGCCCTGGTGCAGGCAAGAAAGGAAGAAAGAGAAGCCACGTCAGTCAGAAGGACCCTGGAGAGTGAGCTGGAAGACACGCAGGTAAACACAGAGCTGTAGGCTTTATTCCTCCTAGAAGAAGCCTGAAAAGCAAAGTTGGAGAGATGTGGACAGATCGCCACTGGTCCTCTCCTTCCAGGGAGTTCCTTTTGTAGTAAGAACCACACCGGGCTTCTGACCTTCCATCTAGACCTGTGGTTCTTCTTTTTTTTTCTTTAAAGATTTTATTTATTTATTTGGCAGAGAGAGAGATCACAAGTAGGCAGAGAGGCAGGCAGAGAAAGAGGAGGAAGCAAGCTCCCTGCTGAGCAGAGAGCCCAATGCAGGCCTCGATCCCAGGACCCTGGGATCATGACCTGAGCCGAAGGCAGAGGCTCAACCCTCTGAGCCGCCAGGTGCCCCTAGACCTGTGGTTCTTAACTGGGGAATGTCTAGCAGTGTCTGGTGACATTTTTGGTTGTTGCAGCCAGGGACACGCTCCTGGCATCGAGCGGGTGGGTAGAGGCCAGGGATGCTGCTTTAAGTGCTACAAAGCCTAGGACGGCCCCCGCAGCTGTGAATTACGTGGCCCCAAAGGGCAGTCATGCCTACGTGGAGAAATCCTGCTGGAGACATTAAAGAGCTTGACAGCTTTCCAGAGATAAACTATGAATTGTGTGAGAGGGCGGGCAGGCTCGGTCCCCGAGGCAGTGTGGAGTCAGCTCTCTGGCAGAAGCCAATTTCCTTCCTCCTCTGGGCAAGTATACTCCACACAGTGCGGTCCTTCAGGACGGCTGTTAAAAGCAGAGGGAAGTCGGGTTTTTTTGAAACTAGATAGCTATCTGTATTCGAGATCAGTAGATTCTTAGAAAATTAGGTTTTCTCATTTGAAGGTTAGAAAGATTGTAGGAAGTGCATTCTTAAAAAAAAAAAAAAGTCTCCACTGAAGTTCTCAAATGAGTTTGCACAGCGACCTCAGTGGGACCCAGGTGTGTCCTTCCTTCTTCCCGCTCTGGCTTTGAAAGAACCAGCACCAAGCATTCCTCAGGCTGTTTCTCAGGAGGCCAAAGCCAGTGATTCTGAGCGTTGTCAAAGAGGAGATTGTTACCCTTTTCTTTTTTTTTTTTTTAAGATTTTATTTATTTATTTGACAGAGAGAGAGATCACAGGCAAGTAGAGAGGCAGGCAGAGAGAGAGGGGGGAAGCAGGCTCCCTGCTGAGCAGAAAGCCTGATGCGGGCCTCGATCCCAGGACCCTGAGATCATGACCTGGGCCAAAGGCAGAGGCTTTAACGCACTGAGCCACCCAGGCGCCCTTTTCCATGAGGACCATTCGGTGGGGAAGAAGCATCTGAAAGCTCTCTCGGGGGCTGACAAAGCAGTCAGGGTTCTACCTAATGCCTACTTGCAGCTTTCCTTTCAGTGTACAGCTCCCCATCCTTTAGGGCAGGGAGGGGTCTGCTGGTGCTAGGGTTCATCCGGGTCTGCCGCAGCTCGGACACGGTCACCCCCAGAGCCCTGGTCTGTGCCTTCTCTCCAGCTTTGGACAAAGCCAAAATTTTGCAGACAGTAAAGCCCTCTTTTCTCTTGAGTTCCGTGTCTGATGGTCCTCACTTTGGACTTCTTTCCCTCTCTCTCCCCTCCTCCTCCCTCCCTCCCTTCCTTCTTTCTTTCTTTCCTTCCCTCCCTCCCTCTCTTCCCTCCTTCCTCTTCATCACAAACTCTGGTTTGGGTAGTTTGGTGTGCTTCTATGGAAGACTCTGGCTGAGGACAGCCCGCCGCTGCGGTGCAGGGGTGGCCTGTGAGAGCTAGCTGGGGACAGGAATAGAGGAAAACATTTCTGCTCCATAGGGACAGAAGTCTGCCCCTACGCGTCACGTCCACACTGCGTGCTGGGTGCAGCGGTTATAGGCTGTCTGTCTTTAGCATCTTCAGGTCAGAGCAGAAGGTTTCAGGCAGAAGGAGGTAGTTTACCAGTTGTGGGTTTGCCGCTCAGGGTTCCTTCCACAGAGAGAACAGGTGACAACCTCAAGGCCTAAGGATCTTAATGTAATCCCCACCCACCCCCACCTCTGGATTGCTAGCCTCAGCTTGGAACGGATCCCTGACCTGTTCCTGTTGTTCAGGTCTGTCTGCCGGGTGGCGCCGGGCTGCCGTGAAGGCCTGGGCGGTGCGTGGCTGGGCGGAGCTGTGGCAGTGGTCTCCCGGTGACACTTGGAAGGGCCTGGCCACCTCACCACGGTTCTCTCAGGTAGCGGGTCTCTGAGGGAGGGCCGTGCCGAGTGCACCGTGCCTCTCCGACGCTGGGTTTTCCCTCAACTCAGGAACCAGAGAGCCAGTTCGAGAATGTTCCGCATGCCTCTCTCCCCAGAGCTGGCAACTGAAAGTGAACGTAACCCTTTGAGGAGGAAGAAAGAGTAACTTGTTTGTGGTTTTTTCTGCCCCCCCCCCATGGCATTTTATATTTCAAAGTCTCTGTGCCTTTAGCAGTCGGTGGCATCTTCAGGTGTGATAAATGTGTTCCTTTACACACTAGCTGAAGGCTACGTGAACTGAGGTCTGATTTATTAGGGCTCAGTCAGAAAGTGGCGGTGGGTGAGAAAGATGCCGTCGTTAGTGTGCTCGGTTCGGACGGCGCGGCTGTGTAGATGGGCTGGCACCGCCGTCGGGCAGATTGTGTAGGATTCCCTTCAGAAATGGCTTCTGCGGAAGAGGGAGGGAAGAAACCCTTTCTGTAGAAGCCACTGTTCTCTCCTTCTGGGAGGGATAATGTGGATGTTCTGTAAGCCTTCACCTCCCACCCGGTGGGACCTCGTGTCTTGAAACGACAAAGGAGGAGAGCCCCAGAGCTTCCCCGATGGCAGCCCAGTTAGTGAGGCGCAGGGTACTGCCTGGGACCCACACGGTCGTGTCCCCGCAGAGGCTGTGGAAGGGAAGCACCTCCTCCTTCCTGAGTTGCCCTCGCGATCTCTAACTTGGGTATCTGGACAACGCTCCTGAGCAGCGTCCTTGAGAGCTCAGATTTGTAAGTGTTCCTCTGCAGCTTTCCTTGCACTGTACAGCTTTCCCTCCTCAGGGGCAGAGGGGAGCCTGCATGTGCTGGGATTTATCGGCTCAGCCTCCGTCAGCTTCCCCCTGACCGAGCCGCTCCTTGCTGGAAGCCCAGGGGCGCACCTGCCTCTCAGTTGTTGTTGATAGGGACTAACAGGGGCCTTCCTCAGTCATGCAGTGAAAGGCTCTTGACAGACAGTGGTCTTCAAGCTCAAGGGTACTCACTATACATTGAATAATTGTGTTTTGCATTCTCCGGACTGATCATTTTCCCCTGATTTTTGTCCCAGTATTTCGGTCACTGGGCTAATAGTGCTGGTTGTGGAAATCCAGTCACTGTAGCAACAGCATTCCACTCCTGACTCCCAGCTGCAAAATGGGGAGTGTGCTTCTTTTTGGGTGAGTTTGGAACACGTTTTCTCAGTGATGTATTGGACTACATTTCTGGAGGAACTGAGGAGGCAGACCTTTATTCTAAGCAGCATCCCCAAGATTTAAAGTGTGTTAGAATTTTCTGGGTAACTCTTAAATCTAAATTTGTGGGCCCCAGTCTTGGGAAAATTGTGATTCCATCACAGGGGCTAGAATCTGCATTTAAAATAAAGAATACTTCATCCTTACCTGGTGACTCCAACATACAAAATATTTAGACCACTTTTGGGGATAGATATTAATTTCCAGCCACTGAGTTTTTATCGTAGGCTCATCGTGAATCTGGGCTCTGAGACATACCCAGATGGAAAAATCTCTGCCTTGCCTTGACAGATCTTACTACCTTGCAGTAGAGGCAAGCTACAAGAAATATTTTTTAAATAATTTAGCAACACTTCTTCCAGGCAAATGTGTGAGTGTCGGGGTGGGGTGTGCGGGGGTTTTGGCGGGGCCCAAGGCCCAGAGTGGGTGAGTCTCTTATCTCCAGTGGCACAGGAGACCGGAGCCAGGCAGGGAGCCCGGCCTGAGCCAAGGGGGAAGCAGAGACGCACACACCATATGGAGGTTGATTGGAGCCAAGGCTGGCTTGGCCGTGGGCCTGGAGCCTCCGGGAGTGGGATCCAGGAGGAGGAAAAGAGAGGCTGGGGGGTCTGCAGGGGCACGGGTTGAGTTGGATCCTATAGGAAGCCATTCATGTCCCTCTGTATTTGTTGATTTCCGGGAATTCACGTTCTGAGATACGTCATTGAGAGTTTCCTCCCGCACACGGACCCATACCTTGCTTGCCTTACCCTGCATGCTCCCTTTTGCCCCCCAACAGCACTAAATCCACTACAAACACAGATCCCGGGAGGTGGCCCTGCTTCTGTTATGTGCCCAGCTGGACTGCTAATTGCCTTCACACTGAACTTCTGATTACCTTCTTTTTACCACCTTCTTCTCTCCCAGCAGCTTTTGTTGACCTTGGTTTCCCACAGCCGTTAACTTCAGCAGCCCAGCTCTGTTGGCCCGTTCTGAGTGTGGTCGGCCTGGCAGAGTGGAGGGACCAGAAGGCCTCCATGGGTCACAGGGTTGGCCGGCAGCACGGCCGGCTGTGCTTTGCAAACCAGGAGTGTCCGAAGTGGTTGGGGAGTGATTTCAAGAGGCCTGAGTTGGTGTGTGTGACAGCGCATTGTAAACCGTTAAGTACTGTGCAGATAGAAACCATTGTCCTTACAACGGCATCTGCGGGAACATAAGACGCAAGTCCTAAGCAGTATTGTAGCGACTCACATTCAGCCCTCAGTCCCTGAGACCATTGTCTAGATGGTCTAGCCCAGGTCTGGGTCATGCTGCCCCTTTCTGAGCTGCCCCTCTGTGGTGCCTTGACTCCAGTGGCCACAGCACTCAGCCATTTAGAGAAGCCACCATGATCTTTCTAAGATACTTGGGGATTTTGTTTTTAGAATTCCATGTTTTTACATAAAGAGTGTCAGGCTATGCGACTGGGTGAGGTGAGAGCTTCAAGGGATCCCAGGGAAATAGTGCACTCAAGTAAGTACTAGGATGTGGAGCTGAATCACTAAATCACACTCATTTGCACTTTTCTAACTAGTATCTTCCATTCACCATCTACTCATCAAGTTTATCCACCTGTGGATTGCCAGATGCCTTTTTCTTCTGTGTATGAGCCCAACCCAGGATTCTGTTGAATTGGGTGGAGATTCCTTCTCTACCCAAGTGGACTCTTGACCTGTGGGTCAATGTTCTCTTTCCTCATAGATTCATTTTGGGTATTTTAACTGTAAGAAGCATCTGAAGAGCAGAGGAAAGTCTAGAACATTGAGGTATACTGCTGTAGCACAGGGTGTACATTGGTTCAGGTTTGTCTGATGTCCATCTTTACCTCCGTTTACAAGCACAAACTTGGAAATTTCATCTTTTCAGACGTTGTCCTTAATCACTGGCTGAGCAGCCTTGGCCATTTTCTGTATTTCTGTAATAAATGCTTTGCCCCTTTATTCTCGTGTGTGTTTTTGGCTGAGTCAGCTTTGCATTTGGGTCCCTGAATTTCAGAACCAACCATGTCCTTGTGTCTTGTGATGGCTTTGTTTTGATTCTGTTCCTCATCACCGATGTAACAGGTCTGATTGCTTTGTGGTGTGGCTGCAGAATTCCCTCTGCCACCCGTTCCTGGGGCTAACCCAGTAGGTAGCTGACCACACTGTCCCTTCCCTACCGTCTGCAGAGAAATCTGAGTCAGGCCACCCAGGAGCAGAAGCAGTTGTCTGAGAAGCTCAAAGATGAGACAGAGCAGAAGGAGCAGTTAAGGAGACTAAAGAACGAGATGGAGAACGAGCGATGGCACTTGGACAAGACCATCGAGAAACTGCAGAAGGAGGTGAGGGCCAGGGGAGCGAGAGGTGTGGGCGGAACACCTGGGCTGGGGCCCACTGCCATCTGAGGGCTGGTAGAGAGCTGAGAAAACTTGCCCTGTGTCAGGCCTGTGTCAGATTCCCAGATCTCCCGAAGCAGCTCTTTAGACTTGTTGAAAATCCCAGTTAAAGGGAAACTGGTCCAGAAAATGCCAGTATCCTCTGGATTCTGGGCCCAGCTCAACAATTACCCGAAGAAGCTTGGCACGTAGGGGCAGACTTAACAGATGTTACCTGAGTCAGAATCGCATGTAACATCTGCATTTGCACCCATCTTTCTTGTCCAGGACCGTGAAAGGCAGTTTCAAAGTCCAGTAGTTCCTACTTCTCATCTCTGCTCATCTCTGCCCTAAAATATGCAGAAAGGGAGAGGCACAGAGCTGACGGGCTCCCCATATTCTAGGAGCCAACTGGAATGCTTGCCATCTTCTGATACCTACGATGTACCAGTCACTGTACTAGCTGTTTTGTGACTGGAATTCTGTCTCTTATGGATTAATTCTGACACCTCCGTAAGGTACAAGTGCTGATTCCAGTATTTCCGATGAGGACACCACAGAGGCCCAGGCTGGTTTAAAGTGCATGGCCCAGTTACGTAGGTGATACGTGGCAAAGCAAGGGGCCGTGCCCCAGGTCTGTGTGCCCAGCTGCAAAAGGTGTGCTTGTTCACTCCTCGCTGTTTCCATGTTCGAGGCGACTGAGCCTGGACAGCCCATGACCAGGTACTTTGCAGACTCTTCGCAGAGGTTGTAGAGGAAAGAGGAGGAGATGTGTTCTTTGCTTCAAAGGAACCCAAACCTCGCTCTCGGGCCCCAGCTGAAGTGTCACAGGGTGGGCTCACACCCATGTCACTCTTTCCAGATGGCTGACATTGTCGAGGTGTCCCGCATATCAACCCTGGAGCTCCAGAATCAGCTGGATGAGTACAAGGAGAAAAATCGCAGGGAGCTTACAGAAATGCAAAGGCAGTTGAAGGAGAAAACCCTGGAGGCGGAGAAGTCACGTCTAACAGCCATGAAACTGCAGGATGAGGTAATGTCCCTGGCCAGATCACTTCCTGCTCTCCCCCCACACACACACACTCAAAGTATCCCGGGAGACTGCTTCGCAGCTCTTCTAGGAGAGACTCGGGGTATGTCGGAAAAATAGTACTTGGGCTTGATTCTTCAGTGTTAATCCTTAGGATGGTCACATGGGGCAAATGGCATTCGAAGGCACAAAGTCCCAGGGCCTCTGGGGTGAAACTGACACAACTTTAAAGTGACAGTTTTCTCAATTAATCCAAGAGTTTCTGCCTAAAATGTTCAGCTGGCATTTATGGAGCACCACTGGTATACCCACGCAGCTGTGTCATAATGATTCATGTGTATTAGTGTTTTAATTTAACCCTAGAACACGGATTATAGTAAACAATTGCTTTTTGATGTTCATTTATAAAATTCAGACTTCTGTGAGAGTGGGTGTGGCGGACATGAGCTTCAGGACAACGATAATGGAGACAAAAAGCAGTCTTTAAGAATTTATGAGTCCTGACAGTATTAAAACATATTTTTAGTTTTATGTTTAGGAATAGTAGAGCAAAGTAACTCAAATGTTAGCTCCCTTCAGTCTTGACTTGTAAAGAGCTGAGAAAAAGCATGGGAATGTTTTTGATTATTTTAATGGAAAACTGAAGGTTCTAAAACACAAGTACAGCGTATGCTGATTCCTCGCTATGCCTCTTGCCAGATGGATGACCTTGGGCAACGTACCCCAATTTTCTGAGCATCTGTTTTTAGCTCTTTAAAAACACACCAAATAACGATGATTTAATAATGAAATGAGATAACGCGTGAGGCTAAAGATCCAAGGGTTTGTATATCCTGGACACCAACGTTAAGGCTTTTTATAGAGTCCAAGTCTTGCTTTGATTCATAAGCAGTGCCAAGAGCATCAAGATTCCACAGGAAAACAAGTTTTTCTTTAAAAACAAACTTTTAATGTCTTCGATGATCAAAGAAGTGTCGCCCATGAGTCAGTGCTGAAACTGTGCGAAAAAAACAATGGCTATTTATTACAGACTTCTAGAACATTTCTGAAAGGATCCTGATAACAGGTCCCCTCTGCTGCAGGGGTATATGACACAGGGCCCCAATAACTGAAATTAGCATAGTGACATCACAGTTCTCTCTGGCATTAAAAGAAAGTCATTTGCATTTCTACGGCAAATGGGAGGGGAGATTCGGATATTGCCAGGACATTGCCAGGACGCCAGCGAACACATGGTGTGCTCCTTTGATTTCAGAAAAATCACAGTGTCATGATGACCCCTACAAAGTGCTTCCTGTTGCTTTTTGTGTAATGGTTATTATTCTGCTAGAGTCTCGGATTGGAAGGAACTTTAGAGATTCTCTAGTGAGATGAGGAAACTGAGATCCAAAGAGATTAATCAAGGCCAGAAAGAGACCATTGTTGTTTATAAAAGAGCAGTCATTAAAAAAAAAAGATCCCTTACGATGAAAACAGATGGTTCTTCCTAGACTTTTCTCAGTGGTGCAGCCCTGCGAGACACATCCATCTGAATGGCAGAAGTGGACGCCTCACTGTTCTGGAGGGAAACTGCGGGCAGATCTGGCCCCGCTATGGAAGTCAGTGGGGTTGTTGAAAACATAAGTGAATTGACAAGCCAGGGTCACTCTGGATCCTTGGGAAACTCAAGCTCACCTCTGTTCACGGCCCCCAACCCTGTGTTTTGGTCAAACTGAGATAAAGTTGTCAGTTAACATAAAAGGGGCAAGGGTCTGTCCTAGGGGGGAAGCTCTGCCTTCTTTGCTTTAAGACAAATAGAAATTTGACCGGGTTTGCCTTTGGTGTGGAGCGGGAGAAATTCTGAGGAACGTTATCTCTGGAGAATGAAGACTGGAGTTCGCTGTTGGTTTATTGTCTGAATCCCACTTAGCGAGGGGCAGTTCTGAGTACTTAAAGGGACCACTAGGGCAGCTGGTAGCGCTTGTGACCCCACATGCTCTGCATCCTCGGAGGCATGGCCTCATTGAGTACTCTCTTTGGCAGAGCCCTTGCGAGATGTTAGGACGGACTCAGTTCCCACCATACCGGACGAGGGTCTTTATCTGGAGAGGTCTTCTTCAAGGCTGTGCTGTTCTTACGGAAGGTCATGGCTTCCTGTCAGCTTCCAGGAACCTTCCCTAAGGTCTTGTCACTGGGCTTCTGAAACTAGCCTAACCTGGTGGATTCCCTGCAAGACCCTCTCTGAGGTTTCCCCAACTCCTCTGTGAAAATCACCTCCAAAGGATGCTCTTTTCTTTTCTTTTCTTTTCTTTTCTTCCTTCCTTCCTTCCTTCCTTCCTTCCTTCCTTCCTTCCTTCCTTCCTTCCTTCCTTCCTTTCTTTCTTTCTTTCTTTCTTTTTTTTTAAGATTTTATTTATTTGACAGAGAGAAACACAGCCAGAGAGGGAACACAAGCAGGGGGAGGGAGAGAGGAGAAGCAGGCTTCCCGCCGAGCAGGGAGCCTGATACGGGGCTTGATCCCAGGTCCCCGGGATCATGACCTGAGCCGAAGGCAGTCGCTTAACCAACTGAGCCACTCAGGCGCCCCAGGATGCTGTTTTCTAATGGAGTTTGCCCCTCAAACTCCTGTCATATACTCTCTGAAGGAACTAAAGCCTGGAGTAGTTAGTTATTCCTCAGACCATGCCTTCACTCAATACTCTGCACCAGCTTCAAGTGGGAAGTTGGAAACAGATAGGCTTGGTCTTCATAGAATCAATCCACACGGACGTCTGAGGAACACCTACAGTGTGCGGAGGTGGCTGGTCCACTCAGGGACCTTCCATAGAAGCAGAAAACAGGGAGGACCCCTCCTGTATCAATCTCTATTGCACTTTCTTCAAAACTGTTAGTTTACTGCCACCTTGTGGATGAAAAAAGAACCCCATGTAAATTATGACAGCTGATATAGGATTTTCTTCCAGAGAGCAGATGGTTTCACCTAATATGTAGGTTTATATTGTTAGATTTTGTGCCTGTGAGTTGTTTTGGGGTCAGTTCATGTTTATTTTCCCTTCATTTGTACCCTCCATTGAGCTGATGCTGGTCCAGGTAGGTAATAAATGGCCCTCTGGGAAGCACAGTACCTCGTTTGGTGGCTTTCAAGTGTTTTTGGCCATGACCTGTACATTAAGAACTACATCCTGCATGGCAACTCAGTAGCATGTACGTCCATACAAATGTAAGAGTGTCTCATACAAAGGTTTCACAAAACAATATCTGCTTGTACTCTGCTATTTTCTGTTCTATTAAATTTCAAAATGTTGGATAACATCTACAAAATTGCATTTATAACCCAGTGGATTGATACCTGTAGCTCAGAAATTACAGGAGAGGAAACTGAGGCACAGAGGGAGCTGGACCTGGCTCAGGGTCTTCTGGACTGCAGTATGTGGGCATTCCCCCATCATCTGTGGGGTCAGCCTCCACGTCGTCTATCCAGACGCCCTCCCGATGCAGCCCAAGTAACCGCCCAGCCCTCTTTCCAGATGCGCCTGATGGAGGAGGAGTTACGGGACTACCAGAGAGCTCAGGACGAAGCGCTCACAAAAAGGCAACTTCTGGAGCAGACGCTGAAGGACCTGGAGTATGAGCTGGAGGCCAAGAATCACCTCAAAGATGACCGAAGCCGACTCGTCAAGCAGATGGAGGTGCGTAGGCCATGCGAGCGTGGGACCGTAGGCGGGCGAGCATGGGACACTAGAAAGTGACCTCTCTGTGTACACCTAAGCCTTTCAGATGCCTTTGGTTTTTATTCTCTGGAACAATCAGACATTAGTAAAGTCATTTCTTGATTTGAGGAAGAAGCTGGTAGTTCGCAAACTCATAAGATGCCAGAGCCAAAAGGAAGGATAGAAACAGCTTAGCACAATGCCCTCATTGTCTTGAAGAGGAAGCAAAACAGAGCCCCAAAGAGGCCAGGTGATTTTACGTAAGGACACATAGACGATGCATTTTCTGTTGGTTGCTTTGGGAAGTGGTTCCAGCTATAGAGGAGACCAGACAGCTGCGGATCTAGAGAGGGGCCGAGCTGTGCCTTGGGCCCAAACTACCTACCTCCTGGGGACACCCAGCTCATTTGTCACGCTGCGCACTCCATTCCTGTCTCCTAACTCGGGCCCTTTTTTTCTAACAGATGATCCAGCTTTGCCAAAGCCAGCAGCACACTGTGGCTCAGTTGGTTTTTGGATATACCATATATATGCAGTCTAAGACAATACATCAGAATGTGCCCACCGGGGTCACCAGCTGGGGGTGACCTAGACAGGGTGAAAACACAACACGGTAGAAAGATGTGAATCAAGTAACAGGATCGAAAAATGAACAAGCTGCTGAGCAGGACAGGTGGAACCTTAACATCAGTCCACCTGAGCTTATAAAAAAGGATAATCCTCAAGAACTAAACCAGTCCCAAACTAGAATTCCCCACTGAACACACACATACCCCACATGGCAGTGGAATTTTGGGAGGAAGAGAATCAGCCCCAGGCCTGTAGGAGAAGTTAAAATTCTCAAGGTTTTGCTCAAGGGCAGGGAGAGATGGTTTGAATTTAAAGTCAGTGGAATTTCTGGTTCACTTCTGCAAATAAATAAAAATAACTTTTAAAACCTCTTAGTAGTGATTTCCATCTAGGGATGGCTGTTTCAACCACTGAAGATTTTATTAGATGGGCCTCTTTTAGACACTAGAATAACCTGGTTACGGTTTTACTGTCCTTGTGTAGGATTGCTGTGTATTTTGTTCTTGTTCCTGCTTCCGATCTCCTTGGAGGGGGTCATTTTAAGGCAAGCTAAGGTCACCCTAGTTAACTAGGAAGTGATTTTTCAAGGACCCAAACAATCTGGTTCAAGGCAAGCTAAAGCCATGTTGCGCAGCGGTGTGAGAACCTTTGGTGTAATGGACCGCTGCCCTGGGCCCCTGAATGTTTCTCGTGCGTTTTGAATAGTACAGATTTTAGACAGGAAGAGAGGCCTGTGAGGGGGTGCTTTTAGCTAAACGTTGGGTTGTCGTCATCTTCTAGAATATTCTGACTAAAAAGAATATTTCCTTTTGTCAGCTCTGGGTCTAGAAGCAGTGATCGGCATAGCCTCCCTTGCCCTTGGGCACTGTTTCAGATATTTCTCCATTAATGCCAACATGAATAGCTCTCCAGGCCCTAGCACAGAGTAGCACACTGGGCAAGTGTTTCCTCCCCTCAGAGGCAGCTGGTAGGGCCCTCTCACCATGACGAATATCTTACCTGTTCCTTCACTAGCACTTAACGAATTAACTCTCAGGACTCAAGAGCTCTCTCAACACCGGTCATTTTCTGTAAACGCAGAAACTCAGGTGGCTGTTTTATGTAAACGCGGCACTCGGGGATCCTCGGTGAGTTCCGCCAAGAGCGGAACTGGCCTCGGAGGCTTCAGGGACTGCGGGACAAATAGGAGGGTCGGTGCAGAGCCTGGCGCTCTGTTCCAAGTTGGTCTCCGAGCCTCTCGGCTCATGGGAGAGCTTTCTGGGTTCCCTGTAGATTTCGTTCACCAGCAGGGAAGGCAGTCACAGACATTTATTCATTCACATGAGTAAGCCTGATTTTTGGCCCTTCTGGAGGCATCCATAGCTCGTCAGCCCACTTTGACGATCTCAGAGACGGTGTTTCCGTAGTGATGCTGCAGACTCGTATTTCAAAACTCAAGATGACGATTGCTTTTCAGCAAGTAGGGCGCTGAGTTAATCCAGACATATGACACATTGGAGTGCAGGAGAAACTTGTGAGCAGACCCCACAAGCCCTTATTTCTTGGTAGTAGGGTGGTTTGTGTTAGAAACCTCTTCTTTCATATATGCACTACTTTGACATGCTTTTCTCATAGCACTCAGTGGTGTTAAGTGAGGGGCCAGCCAGGAAGACAGAAATCACAGCTCTTCTGTAAGGATGGGGCCACCGCCATTTCTCTGTTCCTCGGGCACAGATTTGCAAGGCTCTTGGAAACTCTGAGCAGGGAGGAGGGAAAGCGTTGTCCAGAGCTTGGAAGTTTTAGAGAAATGTGTGTTGGATGATGTCTGAGCTCCCACATTGCTTTTTAACAGGTAACCTGGGGAAAGTTGCTGATTCATAAGGGAGAAAAAAGATATGACAGAAACAGACTAAAATATCCTTAGGGCTTATGTTAGGGTTCAGAGTAATATTTTTTCTCCTTTCACGTATTTTTGAAATGCGTAATTACATCTTATGAAAGCAGTACAACATGCTTTTTCTGGCCGTATGAAAAGGAGATTCATCCTTTCCCGGAACTCTAGTGATCACTCAGCTCTGCTCTGCCTCCGAGGTGTGCATTCCCCAGGGCCATCCTTGCGGCTCACCTGGGTCAGTGCGAGTTCAATCGGGCTGTGTTTGTGTCTTCCTTCTCGCTTAGGACAGGGTGTCACAGCTGGAGATGGAACTGGAAGAAGAAAGAAATAACTCGGATTTGCTGTCTGAGAGGATCACTCGGAGCAGGGAGCAGGTACTGTCTGTAGTAGAATGATGAATGGATTGTCCTTCATGGGAAAGGAAACGTGAGAGGTGAAACCCAGGGATTTGGCTAGAGGAGGGAAGAAAAGTTCTTGCCTTATAGAAACAATGGAAGGCTGGGTAGTGTTCACCATAGTAAGCATGGAGAGGGAGGTTTAATATATAACACAGCACACAAAGTGGAAGTTTCCAGAGTAGTTATGGGTAACAATTGATTAGCCATAATGGGCAAGACTCTAAGAAATCATTAGTCCAACAAGCAATTGTGTGAAATTGGGTATCTCATACTGTGTTAGTGCCACGGGACGTGGAGGATATGATGCAGACTTTTCCTTTAAGAACTTTTCCCGCTAAGCGGTCCAGACACCTATGAAGCATTCGTAGTACCGTAACCACTCTAAGGTGAGGAATCCCGCTCACCTGGGATGTGTACAGCAACACTGGGAGGCTGCCGGGGACGGTGTTGGCTGTCCTCACACTGGAGGGAATAGAACTAATTTTCCAAATGACACTCCCATTTAATCCAGAGGTTTTTAAATTTTGTTTCCATTTTTTAATTAAAAAGACAGTTTATAGCGGCTGAGTTCTGTCCTAGGCTTAGGGAGTCCTGTCACTGGGAAACGCTTGTCCCCTTAACTGGTTGCTTTGCCCAAACCATTTGACAGATCACATGGGGAAACATTAGGGGACAGGATTCAGAATAACTCCTGGCAGTTTTGGAAAAGAACCTATATTCAATCATCTCAGCCTTTCGTTTACATGACACCCGTGGCTACCCATCGAAACCTCTGAAAGGATGTATTTTCAATGACAACTTAGTTGTATGCTGGGCTTCTGACAACAGCAGCAAAGAAATCATACAGAGGCACTTAGAAGGCTTTTCACCTTTTGATTTGTTTTGGACACCTTTTTTTTTTTTTTTAAAGATTTGTTTATTTATTTGACAGAAACATGGATAGAGAGGAAACACAAACAGAGGGACTAAGATAGGGAGAAGCAGGCCTCCCGCCGAGCAGGAACCCCGATGTGGGGCTCGATCCCAGGTCTCCATGATCTTGACCTAAGCTGAAGGCAGTTGCTTAACCAACTGAGCCACCCATGCGCCCCCTGTTTTGGACACTTCCTTAATTAAATGCAAATAAAACCTAAAAGCCTTGGATGATGCAGAGTACAAAGGAGGAAATTTTATTTTATAAAGGATTAAAATTAAAAATCTGAAATACAAGTTAATTTGGGCAAGAACTTTATCCAAGGAGCTCTTTCCTCTGGTCAGTCCTTGACTTTGGCACATGCCCCACCTGTCCCCCACCTCAGGACAGAATGCCTGGGAATGAGGCCATTCCAAGATGGGAGGCCCTCTTCGAAGTTGAAGGGGAATCACACGCTTCTTTTCTATCAGCTGTCGTTTCCCTATTGACAGATTATTTGCAAACAAGTAAGATACTCATGTTGTTTTGCTTCTGAGAGGGGAGAAATTCCAGTCCAAGCCTCTGTTCTCTCTTCTCACTGAGCTCAGGCCCAGCTCTGTCCACACGTTCCAATGCTGCGCTAGTCTCATCCTGCTCGAGGTGGCAGAGCTCAGTGAGCCCGAGCTGCAGAAGCTTATGGAAGACTTTCACGAAAACCTCGAGTCCAGATGGATCGCCAGCCTTGGCACTTGAGCCTTGTACATTCTCACTGAAGCCGGCGTTGTGTTAGGTTCTTTCCCTGCTTGGTGCCGCGTTCCCGAGCCCCCGCAGGGCCACAGGACGGTTCAGGATCTGCCGAGCACTCCGTGACTTTGTTTTGCTAATGCTGCCCGTGACTTAGGCAGGGAGGAAGGGTGGCAAAGTCTGTCATGATGTCAATAACCAGGCAGGCAAAACAGATTTCCCAAGCCCCCCGTTTGACCCCAAAACCAAAGCACAGACACGCTGAAACAGAAAGCGGTTGCCTTGCTCAGCTCAGCTGATGGCCCAGCCTGAAGAAAACTGATGGCTCAGAACAGTGTCTTCCTCCTCCCACCCGAGCGCGTGAGGCGCAGAACTGTGCTCCGTGATGTGGCCAAGGTCGAAGATACTCTGAGCCCAGAACTTGTCTGAGTCCCTCAAAGCCCGCAGCCTTCCATGTGTGTGTGTGTGTGTGTGTGTGTGTGTGTGTGTGTGTGTGTGGTGCATGCCCAGAGGGAGGGTTCCACAGCCTCTGGCCTGTTTGCCCTGTTCTGATTTCCATTCTTGTCCCTGCCCTCCCTGAGGTGGGGGCCGGGGGGGAACCTTAGGGGAACCCCTGTCGTAGTGGAGGAACGGAGCATAGTGGAGGAACGGAGCAATGTGTTCACCTCGTTGTAGGAATCACTAACACAACAACAAAAGGGAACTCCTGAGGAAAGGCCTCTCTTCTGGCCGCGGCTGCCTCCGGATTTATGAGGAAGAGAACGTGGAAAACTGGCTTGCCCGGATACCTGCCTCACAGGACAGCGCTTCATTCTTATTCAATGCCGAGGTCCATCTGAGACTTCTTTTTTGCCTCTTAAAGTAAAGGCTCCAAGGAAGGGCCCTGGATCTAGACAGTCGGGCCCTAATTTTGATCCACTCAGGTTTACTTGTAGGGCCATGTGCCTACAGCCTTCCTGCAGAGGAAGGGAAAACTCTTAAACCTAAGACCCCATCTCCTGTCCCCCGTCGAACACTGACCGGTGACGCCTCCATAACAGGGACATCCCCTAAAGAACAGTAAATGGTTCCTGTCTGAGAGCTCTAACCTGATTCCGAGCGCCAACCCCGGAGGCTCAGCAAACTGCTTCCAGGCACCGAAAAGGGAAGGAGTGGGGAGTTTGACTTTCTGGATCTTGTTCTCTTTTGACCATAAAGGAAAAAGGTTATAGCTCTTACCTAAACTCTGCTTTATTATAAGCTCCTCTTCTGAATTTTGCTTTCCTCAAACATCTCTCAATCTTTCCCTAGTCTTAGTGGCAGGGCTTAGGTGGTAAAGCTAGGGGGAGGAAAAAAAAAAAGGTTGCCCAATATGAGCAAATGGCCAACCCCTTTCACAGAATCTTAGATCAGGCAAGGACCTCCAAGTTCCTCTTGCCAGACTTCCAGTGCAATGCCCAGGAGATCTGAGGCCCAGGGCCCCCCGCAGTCTGGCCTGCTCACACAGGTGGTCAGTTGCACAGCTGGCCTCAAATCTCCTGACTCCCCAAACAGGGTTCTTTCTCCTGGTGCTTGGGAGACTCCCATGTGCACAAATAGCATTGTGGAGAGGCTGTGGAAATGATCAAAAGTGGCCCCTGTCCTTGAGGGCTATGTTTGGAGGGTTGGAGGTTGCCCCTCAAAATGGATACTTAATAACAAAAAGCAACAGATACTAAATGTCAAGTGCAAGATTCAGGCAGCTCAGGAAGGAAAAGGCCATCACAACAAGGAGCAATGGTGGGAGTTCTTAGAGGAAGGTAAACCTGGAGCTAGTGTTAAAGAAAGGGTAAGATTTCAAGCCAAGGAGTGGGACGGGAATCCTAGACCGAATGGATAGTGTGGATTAGGATTGGGAAGTAGGGTATTTCCAGTGTTTGGGGGACAAGGAGTGGACTACTGTGACTTGATCAGATTCCCGGTTTCCATAAATATCTCCATGATAGGAGATACGTTCAGAGAGGCAGGTTGAGGGTGTTGACTGGACCCTATCCTGAAGGCAGTGGGGAGCCGTTGGAGATTGTGGAACAGACAGTGAAGCATACACAATATTTTAGAAGGTTAATGTGGCAGGGTTGGGAATAAAAACAGCAGAAAGGAAGGCCAGGAGGAAGCTTAGCTAGGCTGTTCCTGGGGACAGAGAACAGAAAAAGCAGTTATGAGATCAAACATCCTATCCTTTGTATGTTTTCTCCCCCTTCTTGCACATACATTTCACACTCAGTAAATGCTGGGTACGTTATTTGTGAGATCCCAGCTATTCTTTTCTGTACATGCTCAGGATGTACTTTTTTAGACTGATGGGATGGGTTCAAGAGATCCTAATAGAAATTTTTTTTTTCCAAACTTTTTTGAATGCTTGAATTTTGTTTCCTAATCTGGCTAACATGAAGGAGAAGGGATGAACTTAGACTTGATAAAATCATGTCTTACTCTGTAAAACAGAGGCGAGGACTATTTGTTTTCTTACCCAAATATGGTTTCACCTGATGCAGGAAGGTTTCTGACTTGTAAGTTGAAGGAAAATTGATTTAAATAGTGGGTATTTCACTGGCTTTGGTCTGTTTAAATCCAGAGAAATCCTTTTTTTCTCTCCTTCCTCCAAAACCGGGTCTCTATTTACAATTGCTGTCTTTACTGAGGATTTGCTAAGTGCTGGCCCCGTGGCCCCTACCGTGCATGTTTGTGTCACTGTTTTCCACTTGTGACTAAGTGACCACCTAGGGTCATGAAATTTGGAGAGCAAGCCAGGATTTGGCCCCAGATTCTAGTGCATCCCACCTGTTCCCATAATTCCAGCATCAGACTTAAGACTGGTAAAGACCTCCCGAAATACATTTGGGGTTTCTATTCCCAAGTTAAAAATAAGGCCATGGTGTCTCTTAATATGGATAGGATTAATGATCTTCTCTTGACTGTCCAGTGAGTGCAGGCTTTACACAGTAAAAGAGAGGCCCGGCATCGCTGTGTTTGAAATGTGTCCTACAGGCGGACATCCTAGTTCCCTGGGCTGTGTTGTTGCTGGTGGCCGAGTCCAGACAGTTAACAGCAGGGCCGGGCCTCGGTGGAGAGGCGTTCCCTTGGCCATGGAAGCTAAGATGACCCAGCCCAGTGGGAAGAGGATTCTTCTAATGTAGGCAAGAGGGAAAATACCAGCTCCAGAGCTTCGGGTGGCTTTATGGAAAGGCTGAGTAAGACTTCTCTGTGGCCTTGGCAATGACAGAATGAATCCCAGTGGATCATGTTGCGGACCTCGGCCTTGGTTCTTGGAACTGCACCCAGGTGGTCGGCTCACCCCTGCTCCTGGGTTTGCACCGGGGTGATGTGTCAATATGTCCCACGGGATATGGTACCCGGAAGTAAGGCTCCTTTGCAGTCAGTGACTGAAAGATCCAAATGGGGCCTCTTTTCTTTGAATTGAAATGATCCTGGTCTCAGAACTGGCTCCAGTCGGACCGGCAGCTTGAAACCCATTGTGTTTAGTTGGTTAATAATGATTTTCCTCTCTTAGTATGGAGGATCTTCCTGGTGTTTTTAACCCCAGCCAGGAGTGTAGGTCCCAAGGCCCCTACATACAGCCCAATGATAAACGCAGGTGATGGGGTGAAATGTTGTTATTAGTGATCATAAATATCTTTGGCTTCTCATTAACCCTGAAGGCAGCTGCTTCTAATCCTGCGAGCTGGCTCAGGGCACGGCTGATTCTGACACAAAACCCACTGGAATCTGATACTGTTATTTCCGATCAAAATGCTCGGGCTTTAGCATTCCTTCAGTCCAGCTGTGATAAACTGTTGCCTTCAGCTCCTGTTCTGTTTTTAATTTGACTGGAAAGTTTTTTAGTGTATTTGGTCTATTTAGTGTAGTTGAAGGGTAAACAGCATGTAGAGCATAGCTTATATAAAGAAATGTTTTTCCAGCCTCAAATTTACTTCTCTGGTCCATAGGAGGAAGCTGGTCAAGCCAGAGCCTCTTCTCTCTCCTCTCTCCCCTCTGCTGTTTTCCCTCTCCTCTCCTCGCCTCTCCCTTCTTCTCCTCTCCTCTCTTCTCTCCTCTCTTCTCATCTTGTCTCTTCTCATCTCTTCTTGTCTCGTCTCTTCTCGTCTCTTCCCTTCACTTCTCTTCTCTTCTTTTCCCTTCTCTTCTTGCCAACATGGGCTCAGGGGTAAGAAGGATCTGTTTTACAAATTTCCAAAGTCATTGGGCCAGTCCTAGGGATCACTGGGTTGAGCAGAGCCAAAACATTTCTGGTTTATTGTGAAACCCAGCCTGGGGAGCACTGTCTGTCTCTTCACATGCTAGTTTTTGTATAGGGCTCCATGTAGTAGATTTCTTTTGGAGTTTTCTGTCAGGCTGTCCTTTCTGAAGAATCAAAGGAAGCCTATCCTACTTGCTAAAAAGCCTGGTTTGCAAAAAAGTCAGGGAAAAATGGATGGCCCAGTCACAGTCACGGTTAAGTTTTATGGTTGCACATTTGTTCCTTCCTGTTGTTCGCTCTGATTTATCTTGCACTTCCATTTTGATAGCCATCTTTTGTAGAGATGTAGGGGAGTATAAATAACTGGGTTTTTTTGCTTTTGGGGTTTTTTTTTGGAGGATCATCATTTGCCCGACTCTCCAGGGAGGTCTTTTTTTTTTTTTTTCTTTTAACAATGAGATTTTTTTTTTTTTAAAGATTTTATTTATTAGAGAGAGAGAGCACAATCGGGGAGAAGGAGGCAGAGGGACAGAAGCATGTTCCCTGCTGAGCAAGGAACCTGATGTGGGAATCGATCCTAGAACCCTGGGATCATGACCTGAGCCAAAGGTAGATGCTTAACTATCTGAGCCACCCAGGTATCCTTCCAGGGAGGTCTTGAACCTGAGGAGACCCCTGGGATGCTGTCCCCCCCACCCCGAGTCCCTCTGTACTGGGAGGCCTACTTCCTGGCAGGACCCAGATTTTCTAGTCGGTGGCACTGAGGGAGCTAGACTTTGGCCACTGGCTGCTGCTTTGTGTCACATGGGTTTTCCTAAACTCCTCCTCGTCCGGGCCCAGCGCTGCGTGGCCCCTTGGTGGTCCTTGAATCCCTCCCTGGAGCTTGTCTGCCTCGCTGCTCTGTGGAAGGCCCCGCCGTATCACTCTCCCCTTCATTGAGAGACCTGAGTCTTCCACATTTGCTGAAAGGGAGAAAAGGAGTGAATGATTTTCAGCCAGAACGCCTCGGTTAGAATCCCAAAGCTGCTTCCAGTGTTCCTGAACCTCCCACCTGGAAAAGGGGGTGATAACATCTGCCTCAGAGAGTGGCAGGAGGGCTGATGGGCCCAGACCTGCCTAGGAGATTCGCAGTACCCCAGGCATGTCACCAGGGGCTTCTGATTGTTGGTGTTCCCTCCTCTGTCCCCCGACCTGGAGCACGGCTGCAGAAAGCACCACCCGGCCCCCCACCAGATGCCTGTCCGTGCCCTCATCTCCACTCTGCCAGCCTTCTGTTGTCTTTGGTATTTTTCAGCCTAATGCCTCACAGCAACCAAATTTCTAAATTTCTTTCTCTATAAGCCCAGTTCTTCCTTATCCCCCACTTTTGGGGAAATGACTTCCCTTCCCTTCCTCTCTCCTGCCCCCCGCCTCTGAGCTACAGGTGCCTGCTGCCCGAAGAAGTCCTGCTTTATACTCTCTCCCAGAGGCTCAGAGAAAGTTCTCTCCCTCTCTGTGCTGTCCCCAGCACTGGGCCTGCATCCTGTCCCTCCCCATATACTGTCAGTCTCCTTGTCCCACTCCCTTCTTGTTACTCTCTAGCGTCTGTGACTTTCCCCTTCTCTGTGAGTCTCACCCTTCACCTGTTATTGGGTGCAGCCCCCCTATTGCAGCCCTCTCAGGGGCCCTCGCGTGCCCCCCTCTAGTTGTGACCCTCGCATCCCCCCCTCACTTGTGGCCCTCACATCCCCCCTCCAGTTGTGGCTGTCATCTTGTCACTTTTGGAGTTCGAGGACAGGCGTTCACCCCCTCTTCATGCCCAGCTCTTTCCCGGTTTCTGCACTTGGGTTCCCCTCTCTGCCGAGCCCTACAGACCTGACTTCTTGGCGGCCGGCTCAGGTGCTTTTCCCCAGCGTGCTTCTGCCTGCCCTTCCTCAGTCCTCGGGTGTCTTGGCTTGCAGGATAGTACAGTGTCCTGGTTTCATGCCAGCCTCCCCTAATGGGAGATGGGCGGGGGGATGGTGCGAGCTCTGGGGACCTCCTCATTCTTCATACAGTTCTCCTGGGGGAGCCCATCAGGCCCGCGGCTTCAGCAGTCACCCCCTGGTCTCTTTACTGAGATCTGCAACCTCTCCTGGACTCAGGGAGGGGTAGGAGGGGCTGGCATAGGATGTACCTCCCTCAGTGGGTGCCGGGGGGGGACTAAATGAACAGAATTATAAAAATGCTCAAGACTTCCCTTAGTAATTGCAATCCAAGCTCGCTCTTGTCACCATGTAATAACAGGCCCTGTGGGACAGCTCCTTGTCCCCCTCTCTCTTACCCTGCCGGTCCTCTGCCCCTGTGTGTCTAGTCCAGTCCTTTCGGTTTCTCCAGCACCCCATCCTCTTGCTTACCTCCCGCTCTGACTCGCCGGTAGCCCTGGTCTGGGAAGCTGTGTTCCGTCTCCCGCCCCCTTCTCTAGCCTGCTTGAGCCCGGCCGCTCAGGTGGGTCACAGGTGAGGGGCCCTTTCCCTGGCCCTCTCTGCTCTGTGCCATGACCACTGACATGAACCGCACGTTCAGGTCTTACTCGTTTGTCCCCAATGAGGCTACAATGAGGGGCGTCCTGTGTTGGTCTTTGCCAGTGTCCTAGGGCTGATAACATCACTGGAACAAAGGGACGAACCCATCCTGTCACCCACGCCGTCATTCCAAGACCAGCTCTGCCCCAGCACGCACAGGCGTGCCCGTCCTTCCCCGGCACACTCCTCGGTGTCTGGACGATGGGGTCAGGGGCCTCTGGCTTCCTCGAGGACAGAGCACCCACCGGAGTGTGCTTTCCCTGTGTGACTGGCCACTTTGAAGGGCCTTCCCGGGCTGTCTCGTTCAAGGGCCTTGTGCTAGAAATGAGCCTGCCTCCCAGAGGTGAGGTGGCTGAGGTCACGCACAGGTCAACCCAGAGCCCGCAGAGAACCCGGGCCTCCGCTGCTCGGCTGTGTAATGACTTCCCGTCATAGTGACAGTGTAGCCGTGTTCCCTGTGAGGGCTTGGCCTCCGCCCGCAGGGTGTGAACAGAATCCTCTTCCCCAGGAGGCACATGGCAGTCCCGTAGCCCAGGGTGCTCATGCCCTCCATGCTCCCGTGGGTACATTGGCCGGTTTGGAGGCCGTGCTTGGAGTGGGGCTGTGAGCTCGCATTCGTTGCTGTGGACTTTGTGCTCATGTGGCAGTTCTAGGAATATTCCAACACCTTTGTAACAGGTGCTTCTCAAGGGTTCTGGCCTCCAGGCAGGGTAGGGTCCAGGCCTTGGACAGAATTCTCCGCGCTCTGCCGGTTGACCCTTAGCATTGCTGGCATTTTTTCGCTGCCGCGTACAAGGGTGCCCTAAGGAGATTGCCTTCTTCCCAGGTCTTGGTTTTTCCATGACCGCTGTGTCTGTGTGAAGCGTTGGTCCAGAGAGCCAGGACCGGCAGAGTAGTGGGCTGTGAGTGGGCTTGGTGTGGGTTCTGGTCCTGCTCTCCCTGGTCACATGTATAACCGCCCCCGGCACCAGTGTCCCCTGCTGTAGAATTCTGAATCCCCCTGACTTGGAAGCATGCCAGTCAGAAAGGCCACACAGGTACTGCATTGCTTGTGGGCGGAGTCCAGCCTCCTCTAGGTCCAGACCTTGCCCATCACCAGCCTTGTTCCTCAGCCCTCCCTGCCACCCACTCTGGGCCACCCAGGCATGCGCTGTGACAGGGACAGTGGGAGATGGGAGCAGATGCAAGCCTGGCCTGGCATCCTTGTGTTCCCTCTTACTCTCTTATTAGCCACCCGCCCCCCCAGCCCTAGGCAGAGGGAGGGGAGGAGTGGGTTTTTCCTTTACTCGGGGGCCTGTACAGGTGGTGAAAGTGCAAGTGGAGGCCAGGCCGATGAGACCATTACAGATGCACCCTAGGCATCCAGGGACCCCTGTGGCTGTGCCTCTTGAACCCCCACCTTATGAAGGAAGGAGTGGTTTTATCTTACTGGGTCGCCCGTCAGTTCTCCTGGCGTCTCTAGGCTGCCCTCTGCTGGACAGTCCCAGGAATAGAGTCTGGGGCGCCTTTCACTGCTGACAGGCCACAGGATTTCTTTCTGGGTACTGCTGCGCTAGGCTCATTTCCTGTTAACATAGACAAAATCCTCTGTAACGTTTAGCTTTTGTCAGATCACCTGGAGCTGCCCGGTATTCTTGCAGACTTTTGTTTCTGGCACATGGAGGGAGAAATCTAGCAGTGTCTGAGATATGCTAAGCACATGAAAGCCTTTCCTGAAGTTTGAGCGTTGCATGCAGCAGTCAGGAACTCGGACGAGTGCTAGCTCCTCCTACTACTAGTTGTGTAGATCTCGGGGCAAGTTGGATCACTGATTTATCCCCAGACGAGTGATGCCTGGACGCTCAGTTTTAGCATCGGATGTCCTGTGCCCTGAGAACATCCGCCAAACTGGGCGAGCTGGCCGGGATGGTTGGGCACCAGGCAAGTTGACGAGCTTCTCTAAGCCCCAGTGCTGTCCGCAGAGGTAGGGTTACCTATTAGCTGGGATGGTTGTGGGGACAATAATAGTGCTTGTGGAGTGCAAAGCAGGTGAATCTATTCTCTGGAGCTGCCATAACACAGTGCCACGAATGGGGTGGCCTAGAACAGAAATATATTATCTCATAGCTCTGGAGCCCAAGAGTCTGAAATCAAAGTATCAGCAGAGCAGTGCTCCCCTTGGACCTGTAAGAGAATTCTCTGTTGCTTCTTCTGGGCTTCTGGAGGCTTTCTGGCTCCTCAGCATTCCCCGATGATAGATGCCTCCCTCCAGTCCTTCGTCTTCACATGGCATTCTCTCTGTCTCTCTTCACGTGGCTCTCTTTTCTGGGTGCATATCTGTCCCTGAGTCCAAATTTCCCCTTTTTATAAGGCCACCTTTATAAGTCCAGCCTTTTTTTGGGGGGGGGTGGGAGGGGGCACCATTCAGCCCCTAATGCAGGGTTTGCTATGACCATTACTGTTGTTTGTATCATTGCCTTTGTGATCATCACGGAACCAAGACTATCTATCTAGCAAACAGCTCCTGCCCCAGGAGGAGATGGCATGATGAAGGGAAGCTGGCTTTGTGGTTGGAATTCGGTACCTGGGGGCTGCGTCAGCATGAAGGACACAGAGTCAGCCCCTCTAACTGCTGGGCTTTGTTCTCCTGGGTGCAGATGGAGCAGATGAGGAGTGAGCTCCTGCAGGAGAGAGCTGTCAAGCAGGACTTGGAGTGTGACAAGATTTCCCTGGAGAGGCAGGTGAGGCTCACCTTGCATTGGAACCCCCTTTGTGTGGCACCCCAAAAACTCTGGGGCATGATTCGCCTGAGAGGTGGAGGTGTTCTCAAGGCTTTTTCCAGAGAGGTTTTCCCAATAATATGAAATCCGCTTGGAATGCTGAGCAGCCAGGGGAGGAGGGATTGCAGGTAGTGTCTTCTAGATCCTAAGAAGGCTAAATTCTGACATAAAGGGAATGAAAAAGAGCCGTGAGTTGCCAACTAAGCTTATTGGAATCGTTTCTTTTACATGTTATTCATGTAAATTCTTCCCTGAACATCATATATGATATTGGCGAAGGCGCCGGTTTCTCCTGCCATCCCCAACCCCTCGTAGGTTTAAATAAAAACAAGGCCTCGCCTCTTGGCCTGACATCTAGGCGTCCTACGGCAGCCAAAGATTTCACTTGGGCTCAGGAGGGAATGTGGTAGAGTCTCTCCTAGCCTGCCAGGAGCTGAGTGCAAGGCCTTTCCCTGGAGATAGTCCCGGTGCCTGCTCCGGCCGGCGCTCTACCCTACACGGAGGGCCTGGCAGATGGATGAGCCCTCACAGCACCCCTGTCTGATTCTAGAACAAGGACTTAAAGAGCCGGATTCTCCACTTGGAAGGCTCCTACAGGTCCAGCAAAGAGGGGCTGGTGGTGCAGATGGAGGCCAGGATCGCTGAGCTGGAGGACCGTCTGGAGAGCGAGGAGAGGTGAGCCCGGGGAGCCGAGGCACAGAGGCCTGGCCAGCAGTGGTGGTCGTGCTGCGGAGCACGTTCCCATTTGTGTCTCTTCCTGTCCTCCTGAGCCTTCCTGTGAGGAAGGCAGAGCAAGTATAACACACACACAAGGAAGACCCAACCTGGTAAGTACTAGGGAAGGTAGCCAGGCTGCATACTGGTCAGTGGACTATAGCGCAGGGCGCCCGGCCTGAGCCCCTCTCCGCCCCTCAGCACGCCAGGCTGCCACATCGGCTGCTGAGTTTGAGCTGAATTAGACGCAGGGGGTCGACTGGCTCGGAAATGGGCAGGACCCTCACGGCGGGTGGAAGGCACTTAGGATCAGAGGGCCACCCTCCTTTCCAGCAGATTCTCTGCAACCTAGCTCCGGCATCCTAGCCTGAGGGTCGGCACTGGCTTGAGCCTGACCAGCCCCGTTCTTACTCCTGGCCCCTCAGCTTCCTGGAAGGGGTGAGCTGTGTGTGCGTATAGCATTGTACATTACCCGCTTTTAGCAGAACTCTGGGGCTGGGCTGGCGCAGCCCCACACCACTCATACTCCAGTAGTTGGAGACCCCCTGCCTTACAAAGTAAAGCTTGGGACTGGAAGAACTCAGGGCAGCTCCAGTCCCAGCTCTGCCTGTCACTGGCTCTGTGGCCTCGGACAAAGTGCTCCCCTTCCTGGAGCCCCCGTGCCCTCACCGGTCCAGGGAGCAGCCCTTTCCACCCGGACTGACCACTGCATGTCTCCAACCCTAAGCCATGAGTGGACCAGGCCACCCGGCTGCAGCCTCCTTTCCTCCACAGCCCGGCCAGGGCCTCCTGGGCAGCTGGATGAGAGGGTCCTCCGTTGTGTTCCCCCTGCCCTTCCAGGGACCGGGCCAGCCTCCAGCTCAGCAATCGCCGGCTGGAGCGGAAGGTGAAGGAGCTGGTGATGCAGGTGGACGATGAGCACTTGTCGCTGACCGATCAGAAGGACCAGGTATGGCACCCTCACTGTCAGATCTGAGATTTTCTGCCCCAGGCATGCGGGTGGTAGGGCTGTGCAGGCCGGGTCCTGTCTTCCCCTCTATCCCAGCACGTTGTAGGACAACGGGGCCTTTCTAGACTACTTTAGCAGGAGGGTCAGCAAATGCTGAGCCCTGGAGCTGAGACGGTTGCTCCCTTTGCTGTCTCGTGGTCGCCTGGGGACATGTGGCTGGCCTGCAGGCCCCTCTATGCTGGACTCTTCTCCACCCCCTCTGGGCTGGGTGGCCAGCCAGGACTCACCGGCCTTCTCTCCCAATGCAGCTGAGCTTGCGCCTGAAAGCCATGAAGCGACAAGTGGAGGAGGCCGAGGAGGAGATCGACAGGCTAGAAAGTTCAAAAAAGAGGCTGCAGAGGGAGCTGGAGGAGCAGATGGATGTGAACGAGCAGCTGCAGGGACAGCTCAACTCCATGAAGAAGGACCTGAGGTGGGCGAGTGTGGTGACCCCCCCCCCAACATCTGAGGAGAGCTCAGCGCCGTCAGGGCGTGCTCCCTGCTGCTGTGTGACACCAGCCCCTCATCATCACCTCTCGGGGTTATCCCATCCTAGAGCTGAGAGTGGCCACGTCCCCTTCGGTCACCCCACATGTGTCATCCCCATCCCAGTCCCCTGCTGTCACAGGGCAGATTTCATCCCTCCTGTCCATAAGGGGAAACTGAGGCTCAGCACAGGAGGCCTGGCTCCTATCACCCTGGACCAGCCCTTAGGAGTCCTGCTTTTAGGGAGAAATAAGATAATAAGGCTTGGGGACTAGACAGTCTTGGGCCCAGTCTTGGGAGAGCGCTGCCTCTAATGCTCCCCTGCTGTGACCATAGGGGTCTGGGGTAGGGGTCACTTTCCCTGCCCCAGGGCCATTGGGGTGCAGGGTGAGAGTAAGTTCATGCCCATCCATAGAGTGGAGCTTTCCTCAGAAGCTGGCTATGCTGGTAGCCCAGGTGGTTCTCCTGTAAATGGGCAGAAGACGCCAGCCCGATGCGAATCCTAGAAACAGCGCCTGTCCATCAGGAGGCCCCTGGGCTGGGGCGCCCCGCGGGGTACCAAAAATTTCAGTAATCAAGATACATAATTAATGCCCCACTATAAAAAGTGAATGCAAACAACCCGTGGTAAACAGGCTATCAACATTTTTAATTAAGATGGGATTAATAACAGCACCCTGATGAGACATATCTGTAGCTTGAGATGGAAGGAAAAATCAGGACTACTGGACTTGTCCCAGCCCTGTCCAGCCCTCCCCGGCAACACCAGCTGCCCGCGGGCAGTGGCTCCCTGTTGCTGGAGAACTGTCCAGTGTGCACCGGTTCCGATGCTTCTGTGCCATCCTGACTGGTGCGGGGAGAGACGGGAACCCCAGGCCTTTCCTTCATCCCCTGCTTAGAGACAAGCTGCAGCCCAGGGCCGGGACACATGCCCCCTGTTGTTTCAGCAGACTTAAGAAGTTGCCGAGCAAGGTGCTAGACGACACGGATGATGATGACATCAGCACAGACGGGGGCAGCCTTCACGACGTGCCGCTGAGCTACGCCTTCCCCAAGGACAGCACTGCCATCAGCCAGATCTGAGGCCTCCCTTCCCAGGGCTGCGGCGGCCGGCATCGGGGAGCAGGCGAGGCAGCATCTGCGTGGGGTGGGGACTGGAGCCCTGTGTGCCTCCTTCTCACCGAACAGGCCCACTGCTCCACATTGCATTCCCCCCACCCCTGGGTCTCTGAGTGGTCGCACCTCTCTCCTCGCACGGACAGGTAGCAGTTTAAGTGCTGACACCCAAGGTGTAGGAGCCCCCACTCAGTGTGGGGTTGGGAGGATCTGATCCAGCAGAGGAAGCCCCATCTGCATAGCTGTCTGCCTTACCATTTGCAGTGGTGTTCCTGCCCCCTCCCCCTCCCCGCACAAGGGAGAGGGTCCCAAACCTATTGTTACCTAATAGCCATTGTGCAGGGAAGGCGATGATGTATATAGACTGTAGATATTTGAACCCAGATTTCCCGGGCTGCTGTTGTTCCGCTGTGGAATGTTCCAGAAACTTTGTGGGGCAGCTTGTTTGTAAAACTCCACACATCAGTTTCATCATTTTTTAAAACACGGAGCTACTAGATTTTAAGTATTAAGTTGCAGAGATGAGAGAGAGCGTAGAACACAGACTACTTTTGACATCAGAGTTGGAAAAAAGGAATGGTTGTGGTGATAAGAGGCAGTTAATCCCGAGAAGAGAAATGCAGGTGGTGTTGGTGAACAGCTTATGGAGGGAGAGAAAGTCAGAGGTCTCTGGTGTCTGTGGTCCTGCTTACTTATTTCATCTAGAATGTTGTTATAATTTCTGAACCATGCTGAGATCAATTCCCAGTCACCAGCTGCAATTTCTTTCCCACAGTTGGGCTGGGGAGACTTGTTAGTAAGATGTTTGACACATGATGTGGTTTCTGGAGGGTTGGGGTCCTCCCATCATTTCTTATTGGTCCTTTCTCCCCCCCCCCACATCAGGCCTCCAAGTAGCCTCATCTGGCTAGTGTTTGCTGGGGGGGGAGGGTGTGAGGGAGAGGCGGGTTCCAGGAAGGTCATGGGGAGAGGGAGGAGAGGAGGTAAGCAGGTGCATGTGGGTGCGGAGATGAAGGAAGAGAGGGAAGTTTATGAAAGCTGGGGGATGTGTAGATAAGGGGCAGATTGAGCCGGATCTTGAATTTACATCAGGAAAGTGGGGGGAAAAAAGTCAGACAGGAGGTGTGTCTGTGCAGACTGGAAGGTTCCTCCTGGCTTCCTGGGACAGAGGGACGTGGGCCGGCACCAGGCACGAAGTGACCGGGATTAGGTGAGTTCTGGGGCAAGACCACCTTGCTGGGGCAGCATCATAGGGAGCGTGGAATTGGAAACTTGCCAGTATCCCTCGTGGCCTTCCTGGTGTCACCTCCCACTGTGACTGCTCCCAGGTGTGCCCAGAGGTGAAGTCCAGTCACTGTGAGCCGGGCCCTCACAGGTCGGGGTCAGGGTGTAGAGCAGGCAGCTCAGTAGGGCCACGGCCAGGGAGAGATCCATGTACGATGTCTGTGCATATGGGGCTGGAGAGGATCGTGCTCAATTGGGTCAGCACCGTCCCCAGGTATCCTAAGAGAAGGAAAGCCTGTGGACCAGCGAAGTCCGTGACAGTTACCCTGAGGAGCAGGGAGCTTCAGTGCTCTACCAACCCTAGGTCACAGAGCCCACCGAACAGGATTCAGAGTGATCAGCCTGCTCTGAGGGCTGGTGGCAGCACTCACCATCCCCAGCGGGTGAGGATCCTGGAGCCTGGACAGCCAAGCCATCCACGACCTCTGCTTACTCATTAGAGGTGGGGAGAGGTTTCTCCCTCTCACCATTTATTCATTGGGCCAATAATCATTGGGCATCCACCATGTGTCAGACACAGTCCTTGGTACTGGGAATACAGCCATGAATAAAACAGACCCAAATCCCCTCGTGGAGTGCAGGACAGTAGTCATACAAATGGATGCAGAAGCGGAGCCCCTCCATACCCAGCCCTGGAACCCCTCTGTCCTCTTGGACACAACAAGCCTGACTCACTGGAATTCCCAGGGGGTTCTCCGACCCTCAGTATATTCCCGATTTCCCTGCTACTACCACTGTCGTTAGCTCTTTGCCAAGAAGTCTGCCTAAAAATGCCTCAGCCCGCATATAACTACAGGTGGGAGAGGAGGTCAGAGGTGCAAGAACTTTGGGGTGGGGGGCGAGTGTCTATCTGGGGTTTGTGAGAAAGTCGCTGTTTCTGGACAGTTCCTCGTGGTCACCAGGAGGCTGGCTGCAAGAAGCAAAAGTGTCCGTGAAAGAGAACAGAGATCCCTGCTCAGAAGGGTTGCATCCTTATGGTAAAAGATGGGCCGTTGTAAATGTTAACCAAGCCATCACCTGCACGGGCATGGTGCTGGCAGTGAGGCGTGCGGCGTAGCGGGGTGGGAAAAACAGTGGACTGGGCCTTGAGAGATGTTTTCAGGTCCTCGCTCTTCTTGCCCTGGTGACCTTGACGGGGTGTGAGCTCTTGGGGCCCAAGATTGCCTGGAGTAAATGAGGACCGTGGCGCAAGGTCCTTTTCGTCTCTGATATGCTCTCATTCTTTGATTCTATTATATACTCATTTTTTTTCCTGTGTATTCGTTTTAAGAACTAACCCTACTCAAGAATAATTTCTTTAGATAGCTTAAAAAGAGAAGAAAATATTTTATTTAATAAACCAATATATGGCCAAATGCAATGCTGAGGAGACAATCATCATGTATCTTCGTAATTTTTTTTTTCCTGCTTCGGAGTGTCCCATGACAAAGGCAAGAAGCTTATTCTGTTGCACTTCGGCTTTGGGGATGTCTGACTGCTTCGGTCTGTCATGGGGAAGAAATGATTGCGGGCAGCGACCTCTGTGTACGGGAACTGGATGAAGTGGGACTGCCTTTCAATAAATGGTGTCACCCGACAGGAATCTTGACTCTGCCGTTATTTTAACTCGCTTGTTTTCCCCAGAGCTTGGCTCCATGTCCACCAAGAAACAGCCAAGGTGAACGGCTGGAAGCCGCTTGAGGAAGTGGAGTGTGGTGGCATTTCATGCCCAGAACTGGTTTCTGAAACTAGAAGGGCGGGAGTGGGTCTGTGGTAAACACTGGCAGAATTAACAGGCCTGCAGATGGTGACATTTTGAGAAATCCGACCTGCCCATTTGCAGAAAAAGGCAACATGGGAAGTGTGTTCGTAGTTGAGGGTAAACACAATAGGCCCTGTTTATTCCTTGTTCCTAAACTCAAATGGGTTCCTACCATCAGAGTCTACACATGATCTCTCTGGAATGATAGCACTGACAGGTGCCAGGGTCCCCATTTCCCAGGAAGGGGTTCCTTCTCCACAAAAGGGTCCTCCACGGCTGGTTCTTTGTCCTCAGATATATTCTCTGCCCTGTCCTCTGGAGGCTGAGCCCGGGCTCCCCCCATGACCCATGGCTGCTCTGTTGGGGGTCGGGTTGGATATTTCTCTGTTACCATTCCCTGTTTGTGCAACATTTTTGGCTGTAGCTCCTGCACGGGGAGAGCGTTCTGTCATGACTCCAGCTCCCACAGGACTTGGGTGGCCCTACCTCCCCCTTGTGCCTCTGGTCCTAAAGGTGGTCCTGGCCTCCTGCCACTATTCCTCGGGGCCCCTCAGCAGCCCTGGTGGGTTCCCGCAACACCGTCTACCTTCTAGTGCAGGTTTTCACTGAACTCTTTGGGCCCCTGCAAGGGGTGCTGTTTCCTGCCCAGAGCTCTACCCACTGCCCCCTCGATGGCCCCAGCGATGTAAACATCCAGCCCATGCAGCCCTTGTCTCCTCTTCTTCTGACTCGAGGGAGCATCTCAGATATAAATGAGATCTTCTAATTTTAATGAGTCCTCAAAGGTTTTGCATAAATGATGTTCGCTTTGTTCTTTAAGGTCAGGTTTATTGAGGGATCATAGTATCATTTGTAGCAAAAGCTGTCCCTACTGGTGTTAGCCGCTTTGGAAACTACATTTAGGCCCCTTTCCTTGGTTCCCCCCACCACCAGGGTCCTCCTGGTGGGGATAGGAGAGCCAAGGGGAGCCCAGAGCCAAAGGGAAAAGTCCTTCCAAGCCTGTGGCACCCTCTCTGCATTCTTGACTTTCCTTCCTTGAATTTGTTGATAGCGGCAGGGATCCTGTCTTTGTTGGTAGACGGTCATTAACCAGAAAGTTTTCTAAATTTTCACATGACAAGGGGAAATGACCTGACAGCCCTTTCCTGTCAGGGGCCGAACAACTCCACAGGCAGATGGGATGCCAGGCTTTGCAGAGGGATCTGCAGCCTTGACCCTGCTCTCTGACCTGTCAGACACAGGCAGGGCGCTGAAAATCATGGTGGGCACTCACGGCTGTCTCTGTGAGCAAAGCGACATTTGAGCGTGTGCCCCATGCCAGGTTTATCAAGGCTGGAAAAAATGTGCCAGCACGGTTCCAAATTTCACTCAACAACACTACCCATCTTACGGGGGATGTTTGCAAGTCTCCCACCGTGCGGTATCCCACTTGGTCTCAGCAATAGATTGTCAATGACTGCTTGGGGATGGGGAGCGTGATTCCAGAGATTTTCTGGGTAAAAAGAAATTAACTGATTTCATGACAAAGGCACACATTTTGGCATGTAAGGAACTGGGGCCGTGGAGAAGCTGGGTGTTTTACGGTGAGTCACATCTGGAGTGGGGAGCCCCACTGGGAGCAGAACCTGTCGGCCCGGTCCGTTGCAGTAGCATCTGGCACCTGCAGGCACGTACAGTGTAATTGTCAAAATGGAGATTATTAAGCTTAGTGGAAAAGAGATTTGAGTATTAAGTCCTTTATATGGTTATGACATTACCAGATGTGTCTCTTTTTCCCATTTATAGTCCCTGACCAGAGCACCTGGTTGGAGATGGAGGTGTCAGGACGAGAGTCTGGGCCTGGTTCTGGGGCTTATACTCTGCCCCCAGGAAGCTCTGCTGCCCTGGCCCCCACTCACTACCCTGGAAGACAGAGGTCTTTCATTTGAGCCCATATGAGGTCTTTCATTTGAGCCCATACCCTGGAGGACAGAGGTCTTTCATTTGAGCCCATACCCTGGAGGACAGAGGTCTTTCATTTGAGCCCTCTCAGGCCTCCTGATCTTTCCTCTTTCAGACCCCCCTCAGGTGTGAGTGTCTGCAGCTCAAGCACTGTTGCCCGCCCCCCACTCAGCGCTGCAGTCAGAGGCAGGTGGAAATCAGATGAGCTTTTGAAGCCACAGAGCTCACAGGCAAGGCGAGTCACAGAGTTTTCGCTCACGGACAAGGTAAGTCACAGATTTTTAGCTGCTCATCTAACCCAACTGTCCCTGGTGCCACTTGCTGCCGAACTTCCCATTTTACCTTCAATGACTTCTTGGTGCTGTGCTCGCCTTTCCCGTCTGGGCCGAGTCTGGGGTGGGAGAGCTGCTCGAGGTGGTTGCTGGGCCTTGCCGCCTTCAGAAACTTGAGCAAGTCCTGGAATTTGGATGGTTCCCAGGGAACATTCATCTTCCCAACCCCAGGCTACTCTCTGGTGAGATCCTTCTAGAACCATATATAACGATAACCTTCGTTGGGTAGTGTCCCCTTCATGTTAGTTTTACATTCAGAACTGCACTTGCGATCTGAAATCAGCAGGTTCTCAATAGAACACTTCCCACTGAGGTCACTAAGAAAACCCCTCACCCCGGAACCGCTCACTGAAGGATACTAGGTGGATGGGCCGGAGGCTGAAACCCGGGGTCTGGTGGTGGGCGGCCTTCCCAGAGGTGACGGCGTGGTCTCTGTGGGCCGGGGAGGAGCAGTCCCAGTGGGAATGGGCTTGCAAGTGGGCAGAGGCCAACTTGTGTCTGGGGAAGGGAGGACTCTGCGGCTCACGGCCAGCTTTTGGACTCAGAGCTGTAGGCAGAAGCTCATCTCACAGGAAGGAGAACCCTCTGCCCCAGTCATTCCCGGCAGTAGCAGGGCTCCAGCTGGGGAAGCTAGACTCCCAGTCCCCTTAACTCAGTGTATGAGCTGGAGGGGGTTGTGTATGTGGATCAGGGGAGCTGACAGGCTCCCGCCTCCCCATCCACACAACAGATAGGGACTCTGGGAAGTCTAATCAGTTTTGCCCTGTGGGTGATTCTTTGTTTTTTGTATTTTTTAATTCCCATATACTTGGCTGGCTCAGTCGGAAGAACGTGGGATTCTTGATCTCAGGGTCATGAGTACGAGCCCCACTTTGGGTCTAGAGATTCCCTAAATAAATAAATAAACATTAAAAAAATTCTTATGGAAAAAAATGATAGCATAAACTCCAGTACAGTGAGCAGAGTGTTATGTTAGTATCAGGTATACCATGTGGTGATTCAAAATGCTAGACATTACCATTTATCATAGTAAGTATGCTTTACTTCTTCACCTGTTTTACACATCCCCCCACCGGCCTCTCCTGGCAACCATCAGTTTGCTTTATAAAGTTGAGAGTCTGTTTGGTTTGTCTCCTTTTTCCTTTGTTCATTTCTTTTGTTTTTTAAATTCCACATATGAGTGAAATTATATGGTGTTTGTCTTTTCCGGAGTGACTTATTTCTCTTAGTGTTACAATCTCTACATTCATCCATGCTGATGCAAATGGCAAGGTTTCATTTTTTTTTTTTATGACTGAATGATATTGCATTCTCTAGATGGCACATCTTTATCCATTCATCTATCGATGGACACTTGAGCTGTTTCCATCATTTGGCTATTATAAATAATGCTGCATAGGGGTGCGTGTATCTTTGAATTGGTGTTTTCATATTCTTTCGGAAAATATCCACTTGTAGAATTATTGGATCATATGGTAATTCTATTTTTAATTCTGGGGGGAACCTCCATATTGTCTTCTACAATGGCTGCACCAGTTTGCATTCCACCAACAGTACACAAGAGTTCCTTTTTCTCCACATCCTCGCCAATACTTATTTCTTGTGTTTTTTATTTTAGCCATTCTGACAGGTGTGAGGTGATTTCTCAATGTGGTTTTGACTTGCGTTTCCCTGATGATGAGTGATGTTGAATATCTTTTCATGTGTCTCTTGGCCATCTGTATGTCTTTTCTGGAGAAATGTCTGTTCATATCTTCTGCCCATTTTTAAAATTGGATTATTTTGGGGTTTTATTTTTTGATATTGTGTACGTTCTTTATGTATTTTGAATACTAAGCCTTTATCAGATATATCGTTTGCAAATATCTTCTTCATTCAGTAGATTGTCTTTTAGTTTTGTTGATTGTTTCCTTAGCTGTACAGAGCTTTTTATTTTGATGTAGTCCCAGTAGTTTTTGCTTTTGTTTCCCTTGCCTTAGGAGACAAATCTAGAAAAATGTTGCTATGGCTGAAGTTAGTGAAATTCCTGTCTATGTTCTCTTCTAGGATTTTCATGGTTTCAGACCTCACAGTTTAGGTCTGAAGGACCTAAGGTTTTAGGCCTTAATCCATTTTGAATTTATCTTTGTGTCTGGTGAAAGAAAGCAGTCTGGTTTCATTCTTTGGCATGTGGAGGTCCAGTTTTCCCAGCACCATTTGTTGAAGAGACTGTCTTTTTCCCATTGCATACTCTTGCCTCCTTTGTCAAAGATTCATTGACCATATGATCATGGATTTATTTCTGGGCTTTCTATTCTGTTCTATTGAGGTATGTGTCTGTTTTTGTACCAGTACCACACTGTTTTGATTAATACAGCTTTTAATATAACTTGAAGTCTGGAATTGTGATGCCTCCAGTTTTGTTTTCCTTCTTTAAGATTGCTTTGGTTATTTGAGTTCTTCGAGGTTCCATACACATTTATAGGTCTGTGAAAAATACTGTTGGTGGTTTGTTGTTGTTGTTGTTATTGTTGTTTTAAGGAAGCTCCATGCCCAGTGTGGAGCCCAGCATGGGACGCAAACTCATGACCCCGAGATCAAGACCTGAGCTGAAATCAAGAGTTGTACATTCAACTGAGACAACCAGGTGTCCCGCTGTTGGTATTTTGATAGGGACTGCATTAAATCTGTTGCTCTGGGGAGTATGGACATTTTAACAATATTTGTTTTTCTAATCCATGAGCGTGAATTATCCTTCCATTTGTCTTGTCTTCAATTTCTTTCATCAGTGTTTTGTAGTTTGTAGAGTATAAGTGTTTTACCTTCTTGGTTCAGTTTATTTTTAGGTATTATTTTTTTGATGCAATTGTGAATGGGACTGTATTCTTAATTTTTCTTTCTGCTATTTCATTATTAGTACATAAAAATGCAGCAGATTTCTGTATATTGATTTTGTATCCCATGACTTTAGTGAATTCATTAATCAGTTCTAGTAGTGTTTTGGTGGAATCGTTAGGGTTTTCTATATATTGTATATCATCTTCAAATAGCAAAAGTTTTATTTCTTCCTCACTAATTTGGGTGTCTCTTATGTCTTTTTTCCCCCCCTGATTGCCACGGCTTCAACTTCTATTACTGTGTTGAATAGAAGTGACGAGTGTGGGCATCCTGACCTTTTAGGGGGAAAGCTCTCAGCTTTTCATCATTGAGTATGATGTTAACTCTGGGTTTTTCCTATATGGCCTTTATTATGTTAAGGTGTGTTCCCTCTAAACCTACTTTGTTGAGGGTTTGGGTTTTTTTTAAAGATTTTATTTATTTATTTGACAGAGAGAGAGAGATCACAAGTAGGCAGAGAGAGAGGAGGAAGCAGGCTCCCCGCTGAGCAGAGAGCCCGACTCAGGCCTTTATTCCAGGACCCTGAGATCATGACCTGAGCTGAGGCAGAGGCTTTAACCCACTGAGCCACCCAGGCGCCCGAGGGTTTTTTATCATGAATGGATTTTGCACTCTGTCAGATATTTTTCTGCATCTATTAAAATGATCATAGGACTTTTATTGTCTGTCTTATTGATGCGACGTATCATGTTGATTGATTTGTGAATGCTGAACCACTCTTGCATCCCAGGGATAAATCCACTTGATCGCGGTGAATGATTTTTTTTTTTTTTTAATGTATAGGAATGGTTCTTTGTGACCATCTAAAATCCCTTAACAGGGTGGAAGCTGCAGTTGGGGCAGACATCCATGGGCCAGGAATCTTTGCATTTTATTTGATTTCATGTGTGCTTTGTGTGAGGAGTAGTGTTAACCCCTTTCACATGGTAGGGAACATGTGCAGAAAGTCACCAGCCAGTAAATAGTGGAGCTGGGAGAAAGCCAGCCCCTGGTCTGGTGCTCTTACAACCCAGACTTGGCTATTGTCCCTTGCTGCCCCTCTGAAACAGTCAACAGTGATGTCCCTAGACTTTCCTAGCTGAGGCCATTAGGCCCAAAGTCTGGGTGGTTGTCGGAGGTCACAGCGCCCCAGCCTCTGGACTGCCCCTTCCTTTCTGCAGGCTCTCATCCCACCAGCTGCAGACCTCCAGCCTGGCCAGGTTTGTTTTCCAGGAAGGAGCTTGGAGATGAGGATAAACCAGCTGTCTCCGGTGAAATGCCCTTTGGCTTTCAAAAGAGCCCTACTGGTAAGCCCGTGTTCCAGTTAGTTTGCTGAGTTGCATCTCTGGGGCTGGGGCTGCCTGGCCTTTCATCGGGTGCCAGGGGTTCCCCGCAGTTCCCAGCCTATCAGTGGTCATGAATTCAGAACTCTTTGGAGATCGGCAGAGGGCTCCTTGCAGAGCTGGGCAAGGGAAACTGGATCTGTGAAAGGTAACAGGCCTATCTCGAGGGGGATAGGGCAAGTCTCTGTCCAGTCTCCCTGGGGGACTTCTTGGCATTTAGATGCTGAAGGACTGGAAAACAGACCTGGCTTCCACTCAGCCTGCCTGCCTCCTCCTGATCTGACCAGCTGTGATGCAAAGCCTCCGACTCTCCCAAGCAGCGTCCGTTCCGAACTCACGCCAGGCTTTCCAAACCAGCTTCGTTTTCTGAAGTGAGAAACCGTCTCTACTGTTTCCTCCCCTTCAAGGCCATTTTTTTCTTCTGTTTGTGTGTTTCATTGCAGCTGGATTCTAAAATTCAGCTACAGCGAGCTTGTGGGCTCACTAACATGGGGCAGCCTTCCCAGGCCCCGTGGAAAAGTTAGGTGCACTGAGATAAGCTGGCTCGCTCAGCCCCGTGCTGGCCAGAGGCACGCAGCCCGGGAGGCAGGGGGTATTTCTGAGAAGTCCCCGTGTGTGAGCAGAGAGAGCTCCCCATGTTAGGAGGCCAGCTGGGAGTTAGTCCCTGTGCCCTTGCTACCAAGGTCAGCAACGGAGACATTTAGGAAGCACCAAATATGAGGAAGACGGAAATGCACAAGGTTAGCACAGTATCAGTGCTCTGAGAATTTCTCATTGAGTTTGGGTGTGTTTTTTGTTTGTTTATTTGTTTGTTTAAGAAATTTGTGTTTCCACCACCAAGAATTAACCGTGGCTAGCGCTGGGTAATACCTGCTTCCCATATAGAGATGAAATGTTATGAAAAAAGTTGAAGATTTCTCCCTTTGTCACTCACTCCCTGCTCTCTCCTTTTCTCCCTCCAAAGGCAACGCTGTTGAGAGAATCAACCAGTTGTATCTGTGTCCAGGATCAACGAAGCAAGGGACGGCTGGTGAGAGCCTTAGGGGGAGAGATGGCAGCTGCACTGGGGAGTGGGGGCCCCCCCAAGGGGCATACTTGAGTAGTGGCATGGTGGCTAAGCTGCCTTCCGATGGTGAACCCAGACAGGCGCAGGGCTCTGGTTTGGCTGAATTGGGATGTCCACGTTTGGGATGTTGCCCTGGAGATGTTCCTTCTCCTTCCTTACCCCTCTGTCTCTCAAATATGGGGACAAATATTAAAGAATATGGTTTGAAGGAACAGCCAGTAATTTGCCCGTTTGGGAAGTGGCACTTTTAGCTTGCCTGTGGTGTCCCCAAGCCTAGGTCCAGGCTCGCAGGGACCAAGCGCTCACTGGCTATCTGCCTGAGGGAGCAAAGAGTGGTGGCTTCCTCTGTTGTCCCTGGACACACCCAGCTCTGGCCGGGAATTGCCATTGTCCATTGGAGGCTGCCTCCTTGGGCCCTGGTGCTGGCAACCTTTCTTGGATGGTCAGATGGGTGAGGAGGGCACCATGCACGTCACGCAGGGGCAGCTGGGGGCTGGCTGCCATGTTTCCGTAGCAGTGTTCTATTTGGACCCTCGAGTTCAGAACGTGAGCTTCATCTGGTAGGCTTCCCTTTTAGCTGCAACCTAGTAGCTGGAAGCCTTCCATCCCAAGAACAGCTCTTCTAACATGGCAATGGAGGCAGATGCTATGGTGCTCTTCCTTCAGCAGGCATTTTGCAGCCTGAAGATTCTGGAAATAGGATCACCCCTCAACATGCCGAGAGAGAGGCCTCATGGGGGCTCCCGCGTGGCAGCTAGAGGGGCTGAAAGACTTCGTTTCTTTCTTTACGTGTGTATTTTTCCATATAAAATAAGACAACTGTAATCACCAAAAAAGGGAAAATAACTCCACCAGCCTGATGCCACCAATATGAGCATTTTAACACATTTCTTCCCAGTCTTGTCCCCTTGTGCAATTTCTTTGAACTTAACCACAACCACAGAGTTTATGTGATTTCATATATGAGGTGTGGTCACTTAATATTCAAATAAGCCTGTTTCCTGATGCTGGATAGTCTTTATCACTTTTTAAAATGCTGCTAAACAAGCCATTGAGGAAATTACCATCGCCATATTATTGGGTGCCTGGGATTCTAAATTTTGCCTTCCTACCATTCATATTTTTGTATCTCTAGTTTTTTCCCCATATTTCAAATTTTTTGCTTTGGTAGAGGCCAGAAGTGGAATTACTGGGATGTCAGGTGAAAAACAAATCTTTAAATCTCTTAAAGTGTGACCAAATTGCTTTTCAGAAAGGTTTACCAGTTTACATAGACATCAGTAAGATACCAATGTGGTAGGTATCCCCTCAGCTTTGCTAATTTTCCTGTCTTTCTAAAGATAGGATAACGTCTTTCATCAGGTTAATCTCCTTTTGTATTGTCAGTGGGGTTTATTTCACAAGATGTTCTTTTGAGATCTGTCTGTTGTCCTTTTAATTTTTCTCCATCAAAGTTACTGTGTTTTTATTTTTTTATTTTTTAAAGATTTTATTTATTTGACAGATCACAAGTAGGCAGAGAAGCAGGCAGAGAGAGAGGAGGAAGCAGACTCCACCGAGCAGAGAGCCCGATGCGGGCCTTGATCCCAGGACCCTGAGATCACGACCGGAGCTGAAGGGAGAGGCTTTAACCCACTGAGCCACTCAGGCGCCCAGGGTTACTGTGTTTTTAAAGGAACATAAAATAGAAAGTGCAGATCATATAATAGAGTAAAACAGTTAAAAAAAAAAAAAAAAAAAAGAGTCCTCCATCCCTAACCCCGGTTTCTTCAATCTCTACCCAGAAGCAACCACTCTTTCTAGTTTCTTTTATTTCTTCCAAGCCAACTCCTTGATTTTCATCCAGGCCCCAGAATTTGTAAGTGTCCTATTGGGCACATTCATAGAAGAGTAAATGAAAGCAGCTGGAAGGGATCTAAGAGATGATGAGGTGGCTCTTCGCCCTGGGACACCCCCACCCCTCAGGCTGCCTCCTCCCTCACCTTCCCCACAACAAAGGGAACCTGCCTTTGGACGAGCTCGTGACTCTGTGAGGTTATTCTGAAGGAAGGCTGACCACAAGGCTTTTTCTCCAGTAAGTGTAGTGTCAAATACATGAGGAGGCTTCACCACGAGAGGCCAATATCTGTCTGGAGAGGCCTAGGCCTTTGGAGGGGATTCAGGCACCCACATCCTTGTGCCTGGACATGCCTAGGACTCTGTGCTCAAGGCCTGGGCCGTGGGGTGTCAGCCCCCGAATACCCTGTGGACTGTCCTTTCCCACCTGCCCCCCTCGGGCATCACATCGCTTAGCCCCTCTTCTGGTGACTGTCTTCTGCTTCTCACACATTCTTTTGGGGGTAAAGAGAGTGGTTCCTAGATTCCTTACTCTCTGATTTCCCACTGGCTTTCAGGTTCTCTTTCAAGGACACCCTTTGTCCTAATTCCTTTGTCCCAGTTCCTTTGTATCACCCTTTGTCAGACCTGGTAGGTTTCTCTCCTCCTTTAGTGGGTCCACATGGTCAAAATCCTAAATATAAGGATACTTATTGGTAAGCAAGAGTGGGGACCACTGGGGCAAGTGGCCTAGAAGAAGAGAAATTACAGGGTCAACTCTGTTTTCCTGAGATGGCAATAGGAGATTTGGACCAAAGACTCAGGGTCTGTGGGAGGTGGCATTCCTAACCAGATATAAATGGTGGCAGCAGGTGTGTAGTTTTCCAAAGGCTCCGGGGTTCTCTGGTGTTTCCTTAAGGGGCTAAGAGAATTGATGGGATGGAAGCCTTCCCAGGGCTGGCTACCGACAGTGAGTCCTGGTGCAATCGCTGTAGTGGTCAGCAGGGGGAGCTGTGGTCACTACTGGCCTCGATGGTGGGTTAGCGGTGACTGCATATCCAGAGCCCAACCATCAGCGGTGGAGTCCCAAAGAGGACTTTGAACAATTACCAGCGTTGTCTTCCCAGCCTAGCCCAGCTCATCTGGGGCTCCTAAGTTACCACTGTGTTGCAATGTTTGCATCCCATTGATTTTATTTCCAATATTTGTTGTGAGCTGCTATTTCCTGAGACCAAAGCTATTCAGTTATACCTTTGCGAGCGCATTTGCTGTGTACCTACTCTTCACTGGTCTGTGTTGACATGAGTAGGACTCAGTCCCTGGACTCAAAGGGATAATAAATGACCACTAAGAAATAAAAAACGAGGGGCAGAGTCTAATGCACCAAAAGAGAGATACAGAGGAAGGGAAGTGTGATGTGGTTCATGAGGGGGAAAGATCAGTAGTGGCTGGAGAAGTTGGAGAAGGCTTTGTGGAGATTTTAATCTTCCAGATGGGTACCTCTCTGGGGGAAAGAACAGCGTGAACACATGCATGCAGCTTGGATTCGGAGAATCAGCCAGTTGTGTTAGAATTTAGGATAAATGAAGTGGAGGAATGATCGGAGGCGAGGCTGGAAAATGGATTGAGGACTGTGTTTTTGGAAGATCTTTAAAAAAATTATTTAAACTCTAGTCAGTTAACATACAGTGCAATGTTTGTTTCTGGAGTAGAATTCAGTGATTCATCACTTACATATAATACCCAGTGCTCATGATAACAAGTGCCCTCCTTACTACCCATCACCCACCCATCTCCCTCCATCACTCCTCAGTTTGTTTTCTATCATTAAGAGTCTCTTGTGGGTTTTCCCCCCTCTCTCTTTTCTTTCTCCCTCCCGTATGTTCATCCATTTTGTTTCTTAAATTCCATATATGAACTAAATCATATACTATTTGTCTCTCTCTGACTGACTTATTGCACTTAGCATAATACACTCTAGCTCCCCATCTTAGCAAGTGGTAGGATTTCATTCTTGATGGCCGAGTAATATTCCACTGCATATATATAGACCACATCTTCTTTATCCATTCATCAGTCACTGGACATTTGGACTGTCTCCTTACTTTGGCTATTGTCAATAATGCTGCTATAAACATTGGGATGTATGTGCCCCTATGAATCTGTATTTTTGTATCTTTTGAGTAAATGCCTAGTAGTACAATTGCTGAAACATAATTCTATTTTTAACTTTTTTGAGGAACCTCTGTACTGTTCTCCAGAGTGGCTGCTCCAGCTTGCATTCCCACCAACAGTACAAGAAGGTTCCCCTTTCTCTGCATCCTCACCAACACCTGTTGTTTCTTGTGTTGTTGATTTTAGACATTCTGACAGGTGTGAGGTGTAGCTCATCTTGGTTTTGATTTGTATTTCCCTGATGATGAGTGATGTTGAGTATCTTTTCATGTGTCTGTTAGCCATCTGGATGTCTTCTTTGGAAAAGTGTCTATTCATGTCTTCTGTCCATTTCTTAACTGGATTATTTGTTTTTTGGGTGTTGAGTTGGATAAGTTCTTTATAGATTTTAGATACTAACCCTTTATCAGATATGTCACTTGCAAATAGCTTCTCCCAATCCGTAGGCTACTTTTTAGTTTTGCTGATTGTTTCTTTCACTGTGAAGATGCTTTTTTTTTTAAAGATTTTATTTATATATTTGAGAGAGAAACACAGCTAGAGAGAGAACACAAGCAGGGGGAGTGAGAGAGGGAGAAGCAGGCTTCCTGCTGAGCAGGGAGCCCGATGTGGGGCTTGATCCTGGGACTCCGGGATCATGACCTGAGCTGAAGGCAGTCGCTTAACCAACTGAGCTACCCAGGCGCTCCAAAGGTGAAGATGCTTTTTATCTTGATTATTTTTCTTTGTTTCCCTTGCCCCCAGCGACATGTCTAGTAAGAAGTTGCTGTTGCTGAGGTTATAGAGGTTGCTGCCTGTGTTCTCCTCAAGGATTTTGATGGTTTTCTGTTTCATTTTAGATCTTTCACCCATTTTGAATTTATTTTTGAATTTATTTTGTGTAAGAAAGCAGTCCACTTTCATTCTTCTGCGTATTGCTGTCCAGTTTTCCCAACACTGTTTGTTGAAGAGACTGTCTTCTTTCCTTTGGATATTCTTTCCTGCTTTGCCAAACATTAGTCGGCCAAATAGTTGTGGGTCCGTTTCTGGGTTTTCTATTCTGTTCTACTGATCTCTGTTTTTGTGCCAGCACCATACCGTCTTGATCACTACAGCTTTGTAATAGAGCTTGAAATCTGGAATCGTGATGCCTCCAGCTTTGCTTTTCTTTTTCAAAATTACTTTGGCTATTCAAGGTCTTTTGTGGTTCCATATAAATTTTAGGATTGTTTGTTCTAGTTCTGTGAAAAATGCTAGTGATATTTTGATAGGGATTACACTAAACAGATTGCTTTGGATTATATAGACATTTTAACAATGTTTGTTTTTCCAGTCCATGAGCATAGAATGTTTTTCGTTGTTGTGTTTTTTTTTTTTTTTTTTGTCTTTTGCATCCTCTTCAATATCTCTTGCAAGTGATCTATAGTTTTCAGAGTACAGCTCTTTTCCTTCTGTGGTTAGGTTTATTCTTAAGTATCTTATTGTTTCTAGTGCATTGCAAATGGGATCGATTCCTTGGTTTCTTATTCTGCTGCTTCATTACTGATGTACAGAAATGCAAGAGATTTCTGTACATTGATTTAAAATCCTGCTACTTCGCTGAATTCATGTATTAGTTCTAGCAATTTTTTGGTGGAGTCTTCTGGGTTTTCTACCTGGAGTATCATGTTGTCTGCAAATAGTGAAAATTTGACTTCTTCCTTGCCAGTTTGGATGCCTTTTATTTCTTTTTGCTGTCTGATTGCTAAGGCTAAGACTAACAGCAGTATGTTAAATAATAATGGCGAGAGCAGACATCCTTATCTTGTTCCTGACCTTAGTGGAAAAGCTCTCAGTTTTTCCCCATTGCCAGTGCATAGTAGCTGTGCATCTTTTGTATATGGCCCCTATGATGTTGAGGAATATTTCATCTATCCCTACTTTGTTGATGGAAGACTCCCAGAAAGAGGGAAGCAGTGATATTTATAAGGAAGAGGTTCTGGATTAAAACAAAAACAAAAACAGAGTGTTGAGTTTTATGCCTTCTTGTCCTTTTTGTGAAGAAGATGAATACTTTTTTTTTTTAAGTGGCTGGTAACATTTAGTATGATCCTTGATTATCAATAGGGAGAATCAGCTTCTCTCAACTGAGAATTCTCTAATTATCCCTTTTAAACAAGGTGCAAATCACTACTTACTTTAAGTCAGTGCTTTGTGAACTTGAGTGCTCATCACAATAGCCTGGAAGGCTTGTTAAAACTTTAACTGCTGGCCTCATTTCCAGAGTTTCCAAAACAGCCAAGAAATGGATGCACACGAAAACTTTGGGATTGCATTTCTTACCCGACCTTTCTCAGTATGTCCACTGGGTGGCAGCAGAGAGCACCGTGCGTGTGTGTGTGTGTGTGTGTGTGTGTGTGTGTGTGTGT